>ML317965.1:2896-23795 GCA_005239505.1 Nicotiana paniculata
TTCTTGAGTACGAGTGAGTGATTGCACGAGCTCGCCTGAGTATTCCTCCTTCTGCGCTAACAAGTTTTTCAAGTCTCTAATCTCCTCTGAGGCACGGGACAGCTGCTCCGCGAATGAAGACTCCAGAACACTCTTATCTTTATCAGCCTGACTGCAAGAAGCATTCTCTACTGCCAGTTCTGCTGCCATGAGTCTCATCTGCCGCTTCAAGGTAATCCTTTCCTCTTCTAAAGCATCTATGTCAACCCTTAGGCTATCACACTGTGCTTTCCAATTATCAACATCGGCCTGCAACTCTTTTGTCTCTTGGTCTGTGTTTGAAATCCTCTTCATAAGCTCCATGCCTATAAGGTTAATCTACAAGAAATAAACCAGTCAGATATGGTAAATTTCATATACGAAAATGAAAGAGGATAACTTGCATCATACCTTCAAAGAAGTATGCACGACCTCATTGGCCCATGTAAGAGCACCGTGGCTGGATAGCTTTGCTTTCTCAGAGGGACCTATCAAAGTCTTGAGCACACTTCAGGCTCACCCGTTTTCTTGAAAAGATTCCCCTCAGCTGGAACCTCTATTACCACCTGCCGCATCTCTCAGCTGGAAGACCCTACTTCCTTAATGGAAGGCATGGAAGCAGGTAGAGATGGAACAGCAACAGACACGGAGGGTTAAGGAGCTGGAGAAGCCACGGGCAAAGCAGCAGGCACATAGAGTTGAAGAGTCGAGGAAGTTACGGGCAAAGCAACAACAGAAGTTGAAATAGCCAAAGGAACAGACGAGACAGCTTCTCTCAAAGAAGCAGGAAAGACATCAGCCAAAGGGACATCGTCAGGAGCGAGATCAACACCCTCATGAATAGGGGAATGTGAAACATCATCAAGGACAGGGGGCTCAATCACAGACACAGAAGGCAAGGTTAAGGCTGTAATCTCATCATCTAAAACCACCCGCCTTCTCCGTGGCCTGTGAACTAAAGCACCTTCTTCTTCTTCTTCTACAGAACGAGACTCACCAACCTTCCTCTTCGAGGAAGATGAACCAGCAATAATTGCTTTGGCCTGAGCCAAAGACATCTTCGGGATAGATGAAGAAGACATCCCACAAGCGGAGAACCCTATTAAAAGAAAAAAATTAAACGACAAAGAAAGAAGAGACTCGAGTAAGGAAAGAAGCAATAACAAAGAGCTTCACTTACCGTGGGTCTTTACATGCCAACCATACCTCCCAGCGAGGTAATTCCAAGATCTCTCTTCTGAAGAAGCAACAGACAATAATTTTTCTACCCAATCACAAATACCGAAGACATTCTCAACAATATTCATGATTGTTGAGAGAAGAAAAAATAGATACGGTGTTAATAAAACATCTCAAGTCAAAACAAGAAAAAGTAAATAAATGTGAGCTAAAGCATACTCACGTGAGCGATTCCACTTCTCATGGAAGGGAAGATTTTCTTCACCCACTAAATCAACAGTGGGTACATCAACATACCATAGGTACCAACCCCTATCCTATCATCTCCAGGGGTTACCAACACTCTTTTGCTTCTAGCAGTCAGAGTGAAAACCCCTTCACGAAATAAGGTAGGAGAGTAGAGATGAATATGATGATTGAAAGTAAAAGGAACCGAGGCTAAAGAAGCCAAACTCCGAAGACATGAGACAACTCGCCACACAAGCGGACCAATTTGTCCTAAGCAGATATTGAAAAAACGGCAAAACTCAATTATAACTGGGTCAATGGGGGTCTAAACCCTAGAGTGAAAGGATGCGTATAAACAAAAGAATATCCCATCTTGTAAGACGTAATTCTTTGATTACTATTAGGAATATAGACAGGAAAGTCAGACCTCCAAAAGCACTCCCTACGAACAAGGGAAATCTGACCCTCAGTTATAAGGGTTAAATATCTTTCGACACTTTCAAGAGAATAAGATTGGTCTACAAGAACTTGACTATCCGTAGCAAAAACAAACTCAGCAGGGATAATTTTATCGACTCCAGGTTCACGAAGGTGTTCGCCTCTACCTCTAGACAGAGATCGAGAAACCCTAAACCTGGGAGAAACTAGAGATCTAGTGGAAGAAGAAGGAACTATCTGAGGAGAAGAGGAGCCCCTCGAAGGATTGGAACCTAGACTTATAAGTCTACCACCCCTCCGACTCCTAGTCGGAGCAGAAGATGGTGTTAAACTTTCAATATCAATTACTCCTTGAGGTTGGTTTGAAGACGACATGTTTACAAAGACAAGAAGAAAGCTCTTTACAAAAGATAAAGTTAGAAAAGTGTTTCGTGGAAGCAAACAAAAGAAAAATGGTATTTATACTTGAGGACGACCGTCAAACATAGGAAATAAAAAGAAAAATAATGATGAAAATTCATAATTGAAGATGTCACTACGGGACTGGCACAGCCGCTAAAAGCCCTAAAAGGTACCGAGTAAATGCAGAACCAATCCGAAAGGGACACGTGGTACGAGCATTAAATGGAAGTGACAAACGACGACTATGGTGCAGATAAGGATACAATGATTCGAGGAAAAGCGGCGGCTAAATATTCCCACCATAAATGAATATCCACTTACCAAATATTAATCGTTAAATATATGGTAAGTGGGGGGGACTATCTGTATTGGTAAAAAAAGAGTTTCACACGCAAGCCAACTTTTGACAACTCAGTCAGTCACGTGGACATAGGAAAATGCGACAGCTGGATGTGCTCCTTTAAAGAGGTACGGTACAAAGAGGCACGGTTCAGTAAACCCTCGAGCTTATCATCCACGGGAAACTCAACTTGATCAAAACAGGAGAGAAGCACAGTCAGAATGAATCTAGACAAAGCTACGGCCAGATTCAAAGACCCACCATTGATTACTTGAACATTATGTAACTGTACCCCAATTACCGTTATCTTTTGTAACGCCTGATTAATGTCATAATTAGTCATTAATGAGCAACCATAGCAAGAGTTTTACATTATAAGAATCTCCTATATAAGGGAGGGGAATACAACTTGTAAAGGCATCTGATTCTCGAATATAATTGACTTCGCTTTTCTACTTTTCTGCAATATTGTCTGTTATTTATTTTTATCTATTTCCTTGATTATCAGTAACCCGTATTCATATTAAAAATAAGCTTTAGTCAAAGGGTCTAATTATTTGGTTAAACAACTACCACATATTCATCAACATCCATATGGTGAATATCACTTTTAAGGAGAAAGTAGACCATTATGGTCATGGTCAAAATCATTATAGGCAAGATATATTATTTCCATTAAAGGCAAGATATATTATTTTCATTACTTTTGCCCTGTAATAATAATATTGCCATAATATTTTGGCATAATTACAATAGGTACATGATCAATGACCATTCATGCCATAATAATAAAATTATTTTCTTATTTCATCTCAAACCTCCTTTTAGAGGTGAGAGTGGTATATTCACTACTACTAGCACGTTCATATTCTTCCAAGAATGAATATGTATTCATCTCAAACCTCCTTTTAGAGGTGAATGTGATATATTCACTACCACTAGCACGTTCATATTCTTCCAAGAATGAATATGTATTCATAAATCAAATGTTGTCACATTCACATCATGAATGGACCATAATCATCTATATGTGATTTACAAAGTCTCATGTCAAATCGATGACAAAGTATCACTTTCACATAGTGAAGGATTATTTTGAGAATCCTTATTATTCTCATTATCACAATGATGACGATTATAATTTTGTCTATTTCCACGTTCACATCCATTGATACATTCACGGTAATAGTTTTGTCTTCTTTCAGACTTATCATGTAGTGCTATCACATTCTCTTAAAGGGAATGAGAATGAAGCAAATTCAATGGGACGGGTTTTCGCTTCTCTGTCCACAATCATACATAAATTTGATCATGGCAAGGCATAGAAATTTTACCACTTCGGGTGGTTATAATTTCTTACAAACTCTATTCGAGTTATAATCAAAATTTATTATCGTTGCTTGTATTTAAAATCAAATTATAAAATTTCAAGAATTTAAAAGAGAAAAATAAAGTAAAATACTTACCTTAAATCCATAATTTAATCATGAAGGAAGTTCATGGAATAATTGACAATCATTATGTTCAATCTCAAAGCTTCTACTTAATTGGTTAGAGTCTCGTGTTGATAGCGTGTTATAAAACAATAAAAGAAGAAGAACAATATTATAGAGAAAGAGAGAGAGGGGATTCTTATTGAATTTTGGGATGAATTAAAATGGAGTAAGACCCTCTATTTACAGAGAAAAGGTGACTTAACCATCAAGTAACAAACCCTAAAATCTCTCTAAAATATAGACATTCACTATAAATAAATTACTATTTATAACAATATCACAATAATAATGTGTATATCATAACTTTTTTTCTTCTTTACTTATATAAACATGTATATTAAAATTTTATTTTCCTTCTTCGTATATCCAAAATATGAAATTATATTATAGTTATTTAAAATTTATTGTTCCCTCTATATCAATGTATATCACGATAAAAATAATTGTATTTTTATATATCGCAGTATATAACACATCAAATATGTGTACATCAAAATGTATAACCTAAGTTTATTTTTCTTCATTGTGTATATCAAAATGTATAACAAATTTTTTTCTCTGTATATCAAAATTTTGTATATTCCCATAATTATATGTATTCATTTTATTTTAGAACTTGTTCTACGCCAATTATATCAATAATTTATTTTTCTTCTTTGATCAATAATAAATTTGAAATAAGTTTATTCAGAATGAATTTTGCCCTCTTAAAATCAATTGGACGATTTCATTCTGATCTAACATTATATTGCCAAACCTAACAATATTTATCGCGATATACAATATGGTATACATGATAATATACATAGATGCACACCGCCTCAAATACATATATTATCTTTTTTTACTATAAAAAATAATAGAGAAGAAGAAGAAAATCGAAATCACCAAAGAAACACGAGACAGATCAAACTCTACGATTGCTAATTGTCATTGCCGTCATTGTCATAGCAATCTGCCAAAGAAAATTGAAATATGTCATTACTAACTGACATTGCCATCATCATCGTAGCCACTTTTATGGATTTCTCTTATTTGTATAGATGGGAGTATGACGGGAAGAGGGGAAGAGTGAGAGAGAATAAATAGAAAAATGTATTCAACCATTACAACTGCTCAAACATTATCAAAGAATATATACCTTTCAAATCTAGATTGTAGAGAAAAATTTGCTAGATTGAACAGGAGGAGGAGGAGGAGGAGGAGGAGGAGGAGAAGAAGAAGAAGAAGAAGAAGAAGAAGAAGAAGAAGAAGAAGAAGATTGGAGAAGAAATACGGGAAGAGAGAATAAATAAGAAATTAGGGTTATTTAGGATTTGACTATATAATGATAATTTTTTGGGTTACCTTTGCCAAACATAATATAAGGCTAAAATATTGCCAATTCTCATTATGTGTTGTTTACCATGCCATTTTTTCCTATATTATTTTCAAGGTTCTGATTCAAGTTTTTCTTTTTCCACTGTATCCTGCATTTTTTTAATCTTGATGAGAAGAATATACAACTAACTTATGACAACGAAAACAAAGGTTAGTCTTACTGACCCTCTACATTGAAATATTAAAGACTTTAGGTTTTTAAGATTACAATAATTGAGCAGGAGTATGATTTACGTACACACTATCCTTCTCAGATTTTATTTGTGGAACTTCACTGGGTCTGATATTATTAATGTCATTACTTTTTGTTATACTTTTTTTACCTCTACCTTCATAGATTGACAATAAATTCCCACTTACTCCCTTGTGACTCGTACCTCCCATGGTCCAACCTATTGGCTTGCGGTGATGGTACTCTACCACTAGAAAAGAACTCATATATTATGAACTTCTATAATATTTGACCACCTCTTTTCTTTTTATTTTTTTTTAAAAAGCATTTTAAGTAACTAAAAATAGAAGAACTAATAAAACAAAGTTATAAGCACTAAGCTAAAATTTAGCAAATTCACGTCAAACAGTAAACAAACCAACATTATCGTCATTTCTCTTGTTAATTTGTCATCTAGTGTTTTACGTGAATACAATATTGGAGGGGAGAAATGGAATAGAAAATTAGCTCTCTACATGGATTTATAAAATTTAAGCAACCTATAAATGGGGGGTTTTAGCATCTATATCCGGTTTTGGGATCACAATTGAACCTATACCCACTTTGCAAAAAAATTTACAAACATACCCAATTTACGATCAACTTTAGACTTGTCGGGCTGAAGTTAAAAAAAAATTAGTATGGAGTGAAAAACATTGCACTTGAGATGAACTTAAGGTCAAATAGGTCTGAAATGCAACCAATGATATCATGCACTTAAGGCCAATAAGTCTGAAGTGAAAAATTACACTTCAGATGCACTTAAAGCCAAAAGGTCTAAAGTGCAATAAACGTTTTCCTACACTTAAGGCCAATAAATCTGAAGTGAAAAATTACACTTCAGATCCACTTACGGTCAAATAGGTATGAAGTGTAACTAATGGTTACATGCACTTAAGGTCAATAAGTCTAAAGTGAAAAATTACACTTCAGATGAACTTAAGGCCAAAAGGTCTGAAGTGCAACAAACATTTTCCTACACTTAAGGCCAATAAGTCTGAAGTGAAAAATTGCACTTCAGATGCACTTATGGCCAAAAGGTCTGAAGTGCAACCAACGTTTTCATGCACTTAAGGCCAAATAGGCCTGGAGTGCAAATTATCCACAAACAGAAATTTGTTCTTCGAATTTTAACAATCTAATATACTGTTTAATACCTAAATATACTCCAAATGAGCTCAAATTTGAAACAAAACCTCCAAATATGATCAAGAACAAACCTCAATCATCAATTTGTCAAAACAACAATAAATCTAACGAATCCATTTTGCAATTAAGAAAAATAAGAAGAAGAAACCCTAAGCAATAGTAAAAAATAAAGCGACAACACAGCTCACAACTGTAAAATATCATAAAATACCTTAAAATATGTCCACAAATACTATATAAAATCACAGTCACCCGAAGAAGAAGAAGAAAGAGGAGAAAAATGCTTGAAGTTGTTTAAAAAGTGGGTACAAGTTAAAAAAATTTAAAGTGGGTATAGGTTAAATGAGGACGGTCAAATAGGGTGCCAGTGCAATTTTTACCTATAAATCACAATAAGTTTGGTCACTATGAACTAAAATACGTAGAATTAGGAAAATTAATAAGTAGGTGAAAATCATGGGGGACTAAAGTCCAAATTTCAAGACAAAATGCTAGGTAATTCTTCCTATTTTGATGGGAAGATACCCGGTGGGTGGCAGGGGCGAAGCTGCATGGTCATAAGAGTGGTCACTTGACCACCCTTCGTCAAAAAATTACACTATGTATATAGATACAATATTACGTTTTAGAGGTATATAACTATTAGGGTTCTGAGTTTACTAGGTATGAAATGGGAAAGTAGGTGAAGAACTAGGAAAGTAGACGAAATAAGCCTCAGTATTGTATATAGAGGGTCGAGATTGAGACACCTGGAAGGAGGGGATTAAAAGAGATAAGAGCCCAAGTCCACTAATAAGCTGAGGAGTAAGTCATTTGGGATCAGTAGAACAGATGTATTGGACGGTCCAATACCAATATATCATATAGGATCATACGTGAGCAGCCTATTAAAGACATTAAATGAGGGTTTAACACCTAGACAATTTTTGATAATTCTGTAACAACTTCTTAACCACTTTCTCTTTCTTCGTCTCAACCTCCTACTCTCTCTAACCTCACTCTCTTTTTCTCTCATGCTCACAGGTTATGCTATGGAGTAATATACATCACCAATGTAACCGATTGAATTGCTCATTGAATAAAGCCTTTGATTCATTCTTCTTATTACTTGTCAATAATTGTTCTTAATTATCTAGTACATAACAAATTGGTATCAGAGCATACTCCTGGCACAATGACGATTCCAGAAACTTGATCAAAAGCTTCAGAAGATAATGTAAAGAAGCTAGAGATGTAGTTACAAAGTTACATATCATAAACAAATAAGAAACTGGAGTCCAATGACTCAAAAATGGATGACTTGGGTCGGAAAATGGATGTGTTGACGGAGAAACTGTTCGTGATGAAGGATGAAATTCTGGGTAGCCCTCCCATAGGAGCTCAACATGTAGAAGGATCTGGCAGTAGACCAAGAGTGGTTGAAAATATGGAGAACTCCAATGACAGATTCCACGCAAACAACTTCTCTTCTAGGGTTGAATGTCCATATTTTGAAGAATCCATGATCTTGGCTGAGAAAATGTTTCATTATTAATCACATAAATGATCCACAACACAAATTAGAAACTACAGTATTGCATCTTAATGGTAGGGAATAATCTCTCTCTTATCAAGTCAGTAGAGGAATTGTAAGATGACATGATTTTGTTGAAGAAATTTGTAAGAGGAATAACAATTTTGATAATAGTAACCTAAACTTACTGGGAAAATTCAAAAGAATTGAGCAAATTGGTACCGTGAATGAATACTTAGAAAAGTTTGAAGATCTGAAGGCCTGAGAGTTGATAAAACACCCAACAATCCTAGAAGAATTCTTTTAGGGTTCTTCATTGAAGGACTTAAGGAAGAGATCAGGCATACAATTAAAAGGCTTGACCCTTTTTCCTTGAGTCAAGTAGTAGAGAAAACTACACATTAGGAGAAGTTGATGGATTCTATGAATAAGAAGAACAAAATGGGTGGATCCAGGCAGCGAGGGCAATATGTATCTAATAACAGTGGTTCAGGAGGAAGATCCTCTTCTTTTAGTCCAAAGGAGGGCAGTTCTAACCCAGCTAATCCAGGTACTAAATTGTTTGAAGCTAAGAGGTCCAGGGGAGAATGTTATAAGTGTGGAGATAAATATTTTGTTGGACATGCGTGTAATAACAAACAGTTGAACACTATGCAGAGCATCATTGAGCAAGAAGGATTGGAGATAAATCCACATGAAGAAGAGGAGGTGGAGCCTAGTGATCCAATAGAGGAGGTAATTGATGAGGCAGTCAGTCTCAATGCCTTATCTGGAATTGCCACCTCTACCACTATCAAGTTAAAAGGGGAGTATGGGAAGAAGGTACTAACATTTTAGCTGAGAGTGGCAGTACCAATAGCTTCATAGCCACTGACACAACCAAACAACTGAGGTGTGTCATACAGGTGGATGTACCCATGGAGGTAGCTGCTGGAGGATACCTAATAATTCATCAATATTGTACTCAATTTAAGTGGAAGACCAATGGGATTGTATTTGAGCACAAATTAAGAGTGCTGGACATTGGAGGGTGTGATGTAGTAATGGGAGTTGATTGGATGAGAAAACACAATCCAGTGCTGTTTGACTTCATAGAATATAGATTGCCGGTGAGTGTGAAGGGGAAAAGAGTGGACTTGAAAGGGCATTCTGAAGAGGGGAAGATACAGAGCATGACCTCCAGTGGTGTCAAATTGATTCTTAAGAAGGGTTATCTGTTGTGGGTTCACTTGTTCACTATTACTACCAGTGTAATAGAAAAATCTGAAGTCATATCTGAGCAGATCCAAGGAGTGCTAGATAGAATTCAAGGAGTTTTTGTGGAGCCTAAAACTTTTCCACCAAAGATGATTCATGATCACTTCATTCCATTGAAACCTGAAGCATCACCAGTCAGCATAAACCTTACACGTACAATTACTTCCAAAAGAATGAGATAGAAAATCAAGTGAATGAAATGCTAAACAGTGGTATCATACAATCTAGTCATTCACCTTTTTCTCCTCTTATGTTGTTAGTCAAAAAGAAATATGGCATATGGAGGTTTTGTATTGATTATAGGGAATTGAATAAGATGACTATTAAGGATAAATTTCCTATTCCTTTATTAGATGACCTAATGGATGAGCTTAGTGGGTCTTGCATCTATTCTAAGATTGATCTAAGGTTAGGTATAATCAAATAAGAATGGGAGAAACTGATATTTTCATAACTGCATTTAGAACCTATTTGGGGCACTATGAATTCAAGGTCGTGCCTTTTGGCTTGACCAATGCCTCTGCTACATTCCAAAGTCTTATGAATCATGTGTTCAAACCATTATTGAGGAAGTTTGTTTTAGTAGTCTTTGATGAGATACTGGTTTATAGCTCTTCAATGAGATCCATGTCTTGCATTTACAGAAAGTGCTAGAAGTGCTACAGAAGAAGTAGCTTTATGCCAAACTGTCCAAGTGTGCTTTTGGTCAAGATAGGGTAGAGTACTTGGGCCATATTATATCAGGAAAAGGGTTGGCAACTGACCCTGCTAAAGTGGAAGCTATGTTGAATTGGCCTGCACCCAAATCTGTAAAGGCACTAAGGGGATTCCTAGGGTTAACTGATTATTACAGAAGATTTGTGAAAAATTATGGAGATATCAGCAGGTCACCCACTAACTTACTCAAGAAGAACTAATTTCAGTGGAAAGAAGAGGCAGATGAGTCATTTCAATAGCTTAAAGTATCCATGTGTTAGCACTAGCTGACTTCACCAAGCCATTTATGGTGGAAACTTATGCTTGTGCTACTGGGATTGGAGCAGTCCTAATGCAACGAGAAAGACCTATTGCCTATTGTAGTAAGGCTCTAGCCCCGAAACACAGGGGACTTTCTACCTATGATGATGAGTACATGGTTGTCTTATCAGTTGTGGACAAATGGAGACATTATTTACAAGGAAGCCATTTCATAGTGAAAACTGATCATTAAAGTCTGAAGTTCTTACTAGAACAAAAGGTAACGACATCATTACAGCAGACTGTTAAAGGCATTCAAAGCTTTATAGGTCATGCAGATTTTTACAGACAGTTCATAAAGGATTTTTCAAAGATTTCAAAACCTCTAACCAACCTTTTGATGAAAGATGTTAAGTTTGATTTTTCAGGTAATTGTATGATAGCTTTTAACACCCTTAAGGAGAAATTATCAACCGCCGCTATAGTTGTGTCACTAGATTGGAACCGACCCTTTGAGGTAATTAAAGGTTCACCACTGAAGTGAAATGGAAAGAGCTTTGTAAACTTTTCCAATCTCAATAATCCCTCAAAAGACATGGCGGGCCTATCACCGGCCTGTGCCGCAACAACCGGCTAAACTATCCCAACTAGAGGGGCTGCTAGAGTCTGATAATGGGAAGCCATATGCTCCAGAGTTTGAGTAGTGGGAGTCTCTTCTCCTCCCTAGCCTGAGAGATGGTCGGTGCCACCGGAAATGTCCTGACTTGGGCCGCACTCTCCATAAGGCCCACCAGATAGACTAGAGCGTCGTGAAGCACTGGAGTGGCGATGAACCCCTCCGGGACCTGAGCTGGTCCAATAGGTACAATCTGAGCTGGAACCTCCTCATCAATATCCACCTGAGGCTTCACTGATGGTGCTACTGCTCGAGCTCTAGGCTGAGCTCTACCTATGCACCTCTGGCGCGACAGCGGCCTCGATCTCTGCCCCTCGTAAGAGCTACCACTGGGGGCTCCGGTTGTTGTGCAGTTGAAGATGTAGTACGTGTCCTCGCCATCTGTGAGAGAGCAAGCCTATAAGATTTCAATCATTAATGATAGAATAAAATCGCACGACAGAGAATAATAGAAGTGAAATTGTTCCTAAACCCCATAGCTTCTGAAAGATGAATACAGATGTCTTTGTACCGATCCTACAGACTCTACTAAGCCAGCTCGTGACTCGTGAGACCTAGGAAACCTAGTGATCTGATACCCACTTGGTCAACGACCCGGAATTCCCACCTTCGGGACCGTGATGGCGCCTAACATTTCACTTTCTAGGCAAGCCAACGTTAGAGAAATCCTTAAGGCAGTTTTAAGCAACTCAAAACCAATTAAACTGAAATGAAATTAAAACAAAGTGCGAAGTGGCACAATACCCAAAAATATCTAAGTACAACATAGACCTAGAGTCACAAGTGCACGAGCTTCTAGGTGCTACAAATAAAATCTGAAATAAGTACAACTGTCTCGAATGAAATAAACAGTAAATAAGGAAAGAGGAGGGGGCTTCAAGGTCTGCGAACGCCAGCAGATCTACCTCGAGTCTTCAAATATGCCAATCCGAGCTGATGCACCTCACGTATAGCTGGGACCAGTACATAAATCTGCACAAAAAGTGTTGAGTAAAGTATGAGTACAACCAACCTAATGTACTTCGTAAGTGTCGAGTCTAACCTCGACGAGGTAGTGACAAGGATATGATAGGATACTCACATAATTAAACATGTGCAAACGAAAATATACGTACAACATAACAACAATAAATATTAAACATGTGCTATTGTGAGGGGGCATGCGAAGGGGAACATGATACGATAGCTATAACAGAAATAACAACATAAGACCGTCAAGTAAATCACCAACCAATGAAAACGGATAACATAATGAATAAAGAATGCACGACATCACCCATCGTGCTTTTACTCTCAATTTCATACGATACAACATCATCCATCATGCTTTAACTCTCTTCCTCACTATGTATTAATCAATAAATAAAACAATAATTGGCAGGGAATCACTCTTCGTGCTTTAACACTCTCCCTTACCATGTGGCAATGAATATATAACATTTAGGAGATAAAATAAGCAAGAATATACCTCACGTCAACAACGGTTCCACAATACCAAACCTTAACTTCTAAAAATACTCAACTATGACAAATAGTTATAAATGCGGAAAGAACTATCAATTAAGTTATAAACTAGTCTAAGCATGGATACATAATCAAAGAAGGATGTATATTACAAGAAACAAGTACCACCAGCATGCTTTAACCCAACAACAACGCATAAGTACTCGTCACCTCACATATACGTTGTACTCAAACATTTAAACACATAGAAAATAGGCAAAACAAGTCTTAATCCCTCAAGTTAAGGTTAACCACGATACTTACCTTACTCCAAAGTCGACCCAAAGCTCTACCACAACTTTGCCTTTCGAACAAGGCTCTGAACCAACCAAATTTAGCAATTTATTAGCCAAATGATTCAAAATAAGCCTCGGGAGCTACCCCACGAATGAAGAGATTCAATTTAGGTCATTATTTAAAAAGTCAACTCTCGGGCTCACTTGGTCCAAACTCGAAATTTTGACCAAAACCCGATTACCCATTCACCCTCGAGTCCAGTTATGTAATTTGTTTTGAAATCCGACCTCAATTTGAGGTTTAAGTTTCAATTTTATAAAAATTCCTAATTCTACCTAAATTTCCAATTTCTACCATGAAAATCCTAAATTTGAGGTTGAAATCTTATGAAATGGGTAATTGAAAGAAAGTAGGTTAGAGTCACTTACCAATAAATTGGGGAACAGGAGTTCTTAGAAAAATCATCTAAGGTTTTTAGGTTTGAAAATTTGAAAGAATGAGAAAAATCCCGTCTAATGCATCTTTTGATGTGGCGTAGATGTCGCTACCTAGGGTTCGCACATGCGAAAAGACTTCGCAAATGCGAAGCCGTCACACCTATACTTCCTTCGCAAATGCGAAGCCGTCACACCTCTGATGCCTTCGCAAATGCGAACAATATGTTTGCAAATGCTAACCTGAGAAGATTGCAATTGCGACCCAAATCTCGCAAATGCAAGAACCCCCCCCCCCCTCCCCCCCAGTCCCTGCTCGCAAATGCAAAGTCTCATTTGTAAATGCGAGCCTCGCATTTGCAAGCCAGACCTCACATTTGCGAAGTCTGCACTCCAACACCAGAACACACATGCACCAGCTATTTTCTATGTCCAAAACCACTCCGACGCCAATTCGAAACTCACCTGAGCCCTCGGGGCTCCAAATCAAAGATGCACACAAGTCCAAAAACCTTATACAAACTCTCTAGCGCGATCAAAACACCAAAATAACATCTAGAATTACGAATCGGACACCAAATCAAATAAAATTTCAATGATACTTAAGAACTTATTTTAACAACCGGATATCTGAATCGCGTCAAACCAACTCCGTTTTGCACCAAATTTTGCAGATAAGTCATAGATATAGTAATGAACCTATACCAAGTTCCGGAACCAAAATTTGGACCCGATAGCAATAAAGTTAAACTTTGGTCAAATCTTTAAATTCTTTAAACATTTAAACTTCAAATGTTTGACAAAATGTGACAACTCGAGCTAGGGACCTCCGAATTTGATTCCGGGTATACGTCCAAGTCTCAAATCACGATATTTACCCACCAGGGCCGTCAAAACATGAATACAGGTCTGTTAGCTCAAAATATTGACCGAAGTCAATTCAAATGGATTTTTAAGACACAAATTCACATTTTAATCAGTAATTCACATAAAAGCCTTTCGGAAAAAGACATGAACCACGCACGCAAATCGAGAAAGACAAAAAGGAGCTATTTGAGATTTTGAAACACAGAATTAAGACTTAAAACTCTAGATGACCTATCGGATCATCACATATCTATCTATCTGTATAGAATAGGAGAATCAAATCAATGTGATGATGCCAATTGTAACAAAAAAACTTTAACAAGTGTCAAATTTTAGGAAAAACCTCCAACAAATTTGAAGATTAAAAAATTATTTAAGAAAAAAATAAAAACCAAAATGATAAAATAAAATAAAAAGACACAAAGAAAATAACTACTCAAACATGGGTAGGGTTCTTTTTAAAAAAAATTATATTTATTCATTAAAATTCATACACTATTATTGAGAAAAATAGAATCAAATAAAAAATAAAAAATATTTCAAGAGTACTATAATATGTATAGTCTATTATATTACAAAAAGAAAGCGAGCAGACAAAAAATATTAAACAAACTAATATTCTAATAAAAATTTCTATTACAATGTAATAATACTAAACATTGAATAATATAATAAAGAAAATTAAAGAACAAACAAAAGTTATTCAATGACTATATAGCCCCTTTAATTTAATAGAAATTTTATTATTGGGTATATCGTACTAACAAATAAGATGACAATTGAATTTATTAAAGCAATACGATCTAATATGTTCAAACAAGTCCGATCACAAATTAAGTTAACTAATACTTTTTAATATTGACCTGCGCATCGTGCGGGTACGAATACTAGTATAGCAAATGCAATAAAGCTTTCTTCAGGATGAGATTTACGGTATCCATTGCTCAAATAGTCAATTAACTATCTGAAACAACCTACTAAAGTCATCTTTTTTTTTTGTAACAACAAAGCCACTTAACTATGTCTATAACACTTAAAAGGTCACTCTACTAGATTTCTCAAACATTTGATTGCCAAATACCTATTTTACCCTCTAAATTAACAATTGTTGTCGTCTTTTTATTTTTTTAGGTTTTTAATATTATAATTTTTTTCTCTGTTTAATTTATATTATGGACTTAGCTATGGAATAAATACATTTTATTTATAATTAAAAAAATAAAAATAATATTTAAGCATATATACTGTTGGAATTATAAAATAATGAGCATAGTTAAGAAAATTAATTAGAACAATTTGTTCGGAATAATAACTTTATTCAATTGAGAATGAAAGAAAATAAAATTTTAAAATATATATTCAAGCACGTTCTATAAAAAAGAATTATTTAAACTAAAGGTATTTTTTATAATATACATTATATATTCTTGAGAATTATGTTCAATTATATAATTATTCTAACATTATATATGCTAGAAAGATAATTATAATATGTTATTTTATAAATAAAATTTATTGTTCTATAGGTAAGTCCATAATGTTGACGAAAAAGAAAAAAAATATATAATATTAAAATATTTTAAAAATTGATAATTTAAAGGGTAAAATAGGTATTAGACAATCAAAAGTTTGAGAAATATGGTTGAGTGACCTTCTGAGTGTTGTAAGCCAGAGACGGATCTAGAATTTTTATAACATGGGAGCACCACTAAAGAAATGAGAAAAAAGAAAGTATTAAGTGGGAATTGATCTCTACTCCTCTAGGTAAATAACCTAATCATTCAACCAAGTGCACCATTTAGCCTCTTTAGAGCATGGTGTGGCAAATAATAATGTGAAAATATCACGGGTTAGCCAATTTTCGGACTGGTAATTGAAAAATAGCTAACGTTTGCAAAGTCATTGAAAAATAGCCACTATTTTGCTGCAACACGGGTGTTCAATATATGTCATATACCTCTAAAATTTTATATTTTACCTGTATATGCAGTGTAATTTTTCGATGAAGGGTGATCAATTGACCGCTCTTATCACAATGTAGCTTCACTCATGGCTATAGCCTATAGACATAGTTAAGCGACTTTTCTATTACAAACAAAAAAAACTTTCTTTTAAATTTGTTCGAGTTGCGAAAGTCTAAACGTATTAATTCTAGCAATGTTTCTCGTCACGTAAAACCAAGAGCAGTGTTTGCTCAATTTGCCTAGTTGTAATAGAAAAGAACGAGTCTTTTACTACTTCCAATAATTCTATAGGAATGTCAAATAACGTATGGCTATCTTCAACCGATGATCAAAAACAAATATGCTAGATGCCTATAATAGGTGCGCAACTTGAAGGTCAGCTATAGATTCGACCGACTTAATAGTTTTAGTCCAAATTTTGTATTTATATTAAAAAATTTATTAAATATATATAAAATTAAATTTAAAACTCAATTAAAATAGCGAACTTATAAAATTCAAATTCTGTTTGGACATTAACTTCACTATAGATCTGATTTCAGTATCACCAAAAATACCTCTTTTTCTTGCCGTCAACTATTCAAGGACCCCACGTAAAAGGAGATTTCAAAGAAAATCTAAGATCTGATTTTTTAGCCAAAATTTAATCAAAGAGCAGTTTTAAATTTTGATGCACGTGTAATTAGGTTAGAATATTTTTCCCTTTCTTTTTACGTCTTTTAACTCTTGGCGGGACGATTTTCATCTGGAAAGTCAAAATATAAAGAAATAAACTCACCAAGAAATCAAGAGTTATCAATATAATATATAATATATATAATATACATATATATATAATACACATACATATTTTTTTTTAAATTACTCAGCTACACACTATAATTACCCGGCATGTGTCTTCAACGACTCATAAAATGGATTTAATTTAACCAAACCTCCAACAGATTAATCAAACAATAGATAAATTTATTATAATGGATTTAGTCTTATATACTGATGTCACTTCCCAAAGGTGCAAAACAGTTTGACTCTTTCAGACAATTTTATAATTTAGCAGACGGACAGATTTGACCAAATCAACGCTGAAGTCAATTTTCTCTCCCTTTCCACTCTTTTATAACGGTGGGAGACCAATCCAATAAAGAATACCAAACAAAATAAAGAGTGTAAGAATTGGTTGTCTTAAGGAAAAGGGAATGGTGTGAAGGTTTTATCCTGTTAAGGCAAGTTATCAATATATTATTTTTGTCCTTAGCTAGTATCAAGAAAAATCGAAGTACAACTCATGAGCCGATTGCTCAACTAGTGCGTCTATTGGACTTTTGATCTTAAGGATTTCAAATGACCGTTTTCAACATATATACACACACACATATATATATATGTAGAATTTTTGCCAGGGTTAACGAGGTCCAATGACCCCTCTACTCAAAACATAGATCCGCCTCTGCATCATATGTTGATCAAGTGAAAAACAGATTCGAATATAACTTACATACACTGACAGTACGGTATAGAGAATCTTTATAGTAGTACTATTCAGTATATTTAAACTTGTTGTAGGTAAACCTGTCTTATTTTCCATGTTAGTGACTTGTACAGTGTAAAATTTCTTTAATACTGATATTAAACTCATGAAAAAACAATTTATTACAGCAAAACTCTGCACTTTCCAAGACAACAAAATTTTTACTTGCAATACATTATACATCTCATGAATCCTCATTTCAACAGCCATCCGACAAAACAAACAGAAAAAAAAAAAGAAAAAAAAAAAGTTACTGTACATGTTGTCGAATATTTTGATACACTTACATGCCAGAAGTTCCTTAAAATTGGATGTTAATACCTGGCGCGCCAAGTGTGTTACTTCTGTCTTTTAGATAGAACGAAGCGAAGCTGAAGGTCGGGGATAATTTGCTGCACGGGGAGTCTCTTCTGAACTGCTTCTGCATGACCTGCTGAATTCACTACTTGATTGACTGCTAAGCCGATTTAACTGCTGATCCTTGTTAGTATCATTTTCCGCTGTATCTTTGGATTCCTGAAGCTGCTCTAGAGCTGTTACCACCTCGTCCATTGTTGGTCTTGACTTGGGGTCCATGGCTAGGCATTGAAGAGCAAGGTTCGCTACCTTAAGGGCACAAGTGAGCGAGTATTGTCCTTCAAGCCGGGAATCTAGAATACGCAAAACTCTACGTTTGCTTGTCAAATAAGGTCTTGACCACCCAACAAGACTGTGTTCCCCTGTTGGTCTATTCTTGTCTATTGCTTTCTTACCTGACAGAATTTCCAAGAGAACGACTCCGAAGCTGTATACATCACTCTTGGCAGTAAGATGACCTTCCAAATAAGAGAAACATATGGAGGTTAGAAACTAGATGTGCCATGGTATTATGATGAGTAGTGAATAGTGCTACAGCTATAGTTACTCTGTCCGTTGCATCTAATATCGGGTGTTTGACTGGTACCAAAAGCATCTTTAAATATGTCATGACTGATAAAAGAGCATGGCATTAAGCGTAAAATGGGAAGTCTAAATTTAAAGTGTTCCCAAATATAGAAAGATGTCATCCTATTGTAAAGATTAAAAAAGGAAGGGTGTCATATAAAATGGAACATGGGGAGTAATAAGCATGACAATTATACATATTTTCATGTAATTATGAGAGCATGATATTCTCAATGTACAACAATGAAGTTCAGTAAAATGCAGTTATGGTCTATTTAATTCACAAATAAAACCGGCACATATTAATGCTCTCCTCAATTCAGATAACCTCTAAATTAGAGTACATTTGCAGGTCGACACGAGTTGATGAGAATGTAACGTGAGAAATTCATCCAATGCAACTTGACACCACATAACGGAATTATGCAAATAATGTCATCAGATGGAAAAAAAATGGAGTGGAACTGAGCGGCATGGATCAAACCTGTAGATAGATACTCTGGAGCAGCATATCCATACGTTCCCATTACCCTCGTAGAGACATGGCTTTTGTCGCCAGTTGGACCATCCCTAGCCAATCCAAAATCAGAAAGCTTCGCATTGTAGTTCTGTACATATGAAGTATAAAAGCAAATGCATCAAATCAGCAGTGAAACAACATTAGCATTAACGTATTGATGGTCAAAGAGAGCTAAGCGACCCTTAAACAAGCGATATACCTACCGAGTCAAGCAGGATATTAGAAGTCTTGAAGTCCCTGTATATAACACTTGTTTCTGCATTGTGAAGAAATGCAAGGCCCCTCGCGGCACCAAGGGCTATTTTCATACGGAGGCTCCAAGAAAGTGGCTGAAAGTATGAACCTCCTGAATCAAGGAAAACCTCATTTAATATTAAGATCTAACAAGCATAACCGATAAACCATAATAATCAAACTGGCAGATAGGAAAGAGATTCAGAACTTACTCCTAAATAGATGATTCTCCATGCTACCCTTAGGCATGAACTCATAGACTAGAAGCCTGTGATCATCCTCTAAGCAATAACCAACCAATTTTACAAGATTTGGATGACGTAGTTGACCAAGATAATTTATCTCAGCCTGCAATTTTGTAAGTTCAAGAAGATAAAGACATTCAGCCATCCTGCTTGAAGATATTTAGCTGTCTTTAATTGGAAAGTTATAAATTCATACCGTGAACTAGATGCAAATTAAGTAATCCTACTCACTGATAACAACATTATTAACCATATATTTACCCCATTTTACTACGAAGTACCATGCTAAGTCAGTTATTAAGTATGTACAATTTCTACAATGAAGCATGCAGATAGGCAACATAATAATAGTTCAAAATTACATTCATTTGCTCGTACATAACAAACTTCAAAAGAGGATCAATTCTAAGATCATGTTGTAAATCCAAGTGGTGAAATTGCACTCACCAGCCATTCCCGGTGCCCCTGCAAACCTTCTTGGTTTAACTTCTTCACAGCTATCACAATGCCAGCACCAGGCTTTGATGCTACGTGAGTTTGCTCATCAACCCACCCCTTGAAAACAGAACCAAAACCTCCTTCTCCTACTACGCTGTCAGGACGGAAGTTTCTAGTGGCTGCTCGAAGTTCATTGAAAGCAAAACTCCTCAAGTTGGATGATTGCAAGATCTCATCCTCACTACGGGGAGTGGGGGGTATGGAACCTGATGACCTTTTGCTATACGAATTACTAGTCTCAGTACCATTTCCACTGACATTTTTCGAACCAATCCCTGAAAGAATCCATTTACATGTTGCAATCAAATGACACCTAAGAACAATAAATGAAATGCATATACAGAAGCCAATTACTACTATCTTTGCAGCTCAAAATTTTCCATATATATATAAAAAAAAAAACCTTTACACCAACATTATTACTGTAAGAGGAATATGGTGAGCAATGTGTAAGTCAAACGGGCCTCCTCCTGTTTTTATTTCTTCTTCCTCTACTAATTTTTTTTTCTTTTTCTGAGGCAAGAAAATCATTTGAATCATATAGAGCCAGAATTAACCAAATTGAACTTCAGGAGCGCTAAGTTGAAGCTGTTATAGTACTACTACAGCATACAAGTAACCAAAAAAATGGAATAAACTAAAGAAAAATAATAATAATGCCAAAACCAAACAAGACCATACTTTAGTTTTTCTGGTCCCCC
>ML317966.1:0-63510 GCA_005239505.1 Nicotiana paniculata
TGAATTCATCCCCAACGGGTTCTACCAAAACCCTAGACTAAAGAATTTAGCTACTCATGTTCTGGAGAATCAAAACTAAAATAAATAGCATAATTGAAATACAAAGTAATGAATACTAGATGTAGAAATCGATGTTTTGGCACTTCAATGATTTTCTTCTGTTGAATCCTTTGAATGCCTTCCCAATATTCTCCGTCCTCCTAAGTGGTGTTGTTTGGTGTCTATTTATATTTTTAGGGCGAACCCTAACCATGTGGGAGACTTCTATTTCAACCGGGAAATTCTTAACTCGTCAAAACTCGGATTTGGCCGAAACTGGGGACCCCGAGCGTTTGGGCTCTAACGCACCCCTAAGGCCAGGACAGACCTGGCATTTGGGCCCTAACGCCCCCCTAACGCCAGGGGCTGCCTAGACTTATGGGGTAAACGCCCCCCTAACGCCAGGTAGGGTCAGGCTTCAGGGGGCAAATGCCCGGCTATCGCCCGGGTGTCTCCTTTTGTGTATTTTCGACGTATTTGCATCCCTTTAGCTCCGTTTCCATCTCCAATTCACCTACACATAAAATAAACTCTATTAAGGACATAACAAGTGTATTTTTATCATTAATGCACCTCAAATGTACGGTATATTACATATTAAACTATGCATTCTAGCCTCGCATCAGGGACAAACCCTAAACGTGTAGGATACTTCTAGTCAAATCGGGAAACACTTAAAACCTTCAAAACTCGGACTATGCCGGATCAGGGACCAGGTGTTACAGGCCAAACGCCTGGCTAACACCTGACCAGGGCTGGCGTTATGGGCCAAACGCCCCCCAAACGCCTGGTGACACCAGGCTTTATATCCCAAACGCCCGGCTAAAGTCTGGTATGACTAGGCTTTACAACCCAAACGTCCGGCTAAAGCCTGGTTCACTCCTTTTTGACTCTTGAGCGTTCTTTTGACGTTTATGCATCCATTTAGCTTGGATTCCATCTCCAGTTCACCTACACATGAAATAGAGTCCATTATGCACATACGACGTGTATTTTTATCTTTAACGCACATAAAATGTAACGCACATAATGCTTAAACCATGAATTATAGCCACACATCACTTACCTAATAATGCATGATGAAAATCCCTCTTGAAGCTCCTCTAAGTCGTCCAAACCAAAGAAAAATAGGAGAAACTGAGCCAAGAATCTTGGTTTTAAAACATTCTACCCAGGCCTATTTTCGCACCTGCGATCCAATCTTCGCACCTGCGCTCCCGCAGGTGCGCCCAAACTCCCGCACCTGCGACTTCCTCAGCTCCAGCCATAACACACCACTGCGCCCCATTGTCCGCATCTGCGCCTTCGCAGGTGCGGAAATTACATCGCACCTGCACTCCCAGCCAAGCCACCAAAATCTCGCACCTGCGGCGCCAAAGCCGCACCTGCGGCCAAATCCTCGCAGGTGCAGTCACACCAAATGACAACAATCTCAGCACTTCTTCAAACTCCAAACTTGATCCGTTAACCACCCAGAATCCACCCGAGGCCCCTGGGACCCCGTCCAATTACACCAACCTGTTCCAAAACATAATGGGGACCTGCTCGAGGCCTCAAATCACAACAAACAATGCCGAAATCACGAATCGCACTAAAACTCAAACTTTATGAACTTCTGATGTCGAAACCTATCAAATCACATCCGATTGATCCCAAATTTTGCACACAAGTCATATTTGACATTACGGACCTGCTCCAACTTCCGAAGTTGCATTTCGACCCCGATATCCAAATTTCCACTTTCGGTCGTATTTCTAAAAAATCTTCAAATTTCTACCTTTAGCCAAACGACTTCAAAATAACCTACGGGCATCCGAATTCACTTTCGATCACTCTCCCAACTCCAGAATCACCATACGGAGCTATTCCCAGGCTTCAAATCCCAAACAGACATCAATGACACTGAAATGCACTTCAAGCCAAACTTACGAAATTTCTTCAAAATGCTGACTTCCACAATATACGCCAAAACTCTCCTGGGTTATCCAAAGCCCGATCCGGACCTACGCCCAAGTCCAAAAGCATCATACGAACCTACTGAAACCTTCAGATCCTGATTAGGAGGCTGTTTACTCCAAATTCCAATCTTAGTCAATTTCTCTAACTTAAGGCTTCTGAAATGAGAATTTTCTTTCCAATTTGACTCCGAACTTCCCGATATTCAACTCTGACCATGCCCAAGAGTCATAATACCGGAAATGGAGCTGCTCATGACTTCAAACCGCTAAACGATGCGCTAGAGCTCAAAATGACCAGTTGGGTGGTTACATTCTCCCCTACTTAAACCGACGTTCGTCTTCGAACGTGCTAGGAACTACTCTGGAGTTATCTGAAATCACTGTTTAACACCTCGTGCACCTGCCCGTGCTACCAAAACCCAGTTGAGCACATTATCTTGATCAAACCTGAAGATTTCTTCTTTTATCTATACAATAAGCTCAGAATACAGTTCCGACGCCGGAAATTCTCGGCCAGGCCTAGTTCAACTACCATACGATATACCAGAACATGACTGCATACCCTTGTTGAATCAGCACCATGCACCGCATAACTCATCATATGACCACAATGACACTCCCTGAACCCTAAATAGCCAAAATTTCACGAATCTGATGCTCCCAATGCACCTTATGATATATATATACATCCTTCTATACCGCTGGCAATACCACCACAACGGAGGAAGTGTGTAGAGATTTCTAACCAATTGCAGAGTTAACCAAACATTGAATCTCTCCTTTTGACTTGGATCATCATCTCATTACGAACCAAATAATGGTAATTGTCCTTTAATATATTCCGCATAATCTTATCGCACTGATCCTTATCCAATAATCTCGTCTCACCTAGTATGAACTGTTCAGACACAAGTCATCCCAGACATGACCAACAATCCAACACGATGCCACAATACGCCAATAGGCCAGACCTCGAACATGATACATAAAGAAATGACTCAGGAAGGGACTACTCAACTCACGCAACTAATATGAACTTTCCTCAAAATACAGGGAGTAAAACACAGGAAAACGGATATAGGGAACTATACTCAACATCACACTGATGCGGCGTGCAACCTGATTTAAATAGCATACCCGTGGCGGCGTGCCACCCGATCCCATCATAAAATTCACATAAGGAAATATACACGGAGCTGAATTACTCACTATTACAAATTACTGAATATCGATCATAAGCATGCTAAGTGCATAATACCATCCTGGGGAGACTGATAGAGCCATACACTACGAAAACTTGAGCACAAATGAGGTGCGATATATATATATATATATATATATATGTATGTATATATATATATATATACTCTGGATCTCAAGAGCTGTCCTTCTCACATAACATCATCACTACGCGGGACCTCAACACATAAGAAATTATCAAGCCGTTTCACAACTCACACGGCACAATCATAATATCACATGAATTTGACGAAGACGGAACAATACCTGATATTCCAACACCCCTCCTTGAGGAGTGCTATACTGAAAGGAACACATCTGACTCGCATGAAGCCCATAATTTTTTTTAAACCCATTCATACACTTCAAGCCGATTCTGCTCGCAATGAACTAGGTTGATAGCCTTACCTGGGTCCAAAATAAACTACTTCCTCTCATAACACGCAAGAACAACCATCGTAGCCGGGACAAAACCGCACAATCCACAACCAGCTGGACCGAATGCCTTCCTGGCATAAATTTTCAAACAAGCAATATTGCACTTCCTTATACTTGATCTAAATTTTCAATCGATCAGGTGAATACCTGTAAAACTTATACCATCTTCCCGTGGTCACGCTCCCACGACCTTCCACGAGGTAACAAGTCTGCACCTCCATACCACCGACCACACTAATGCCGCAAAACATATCAAGAACCGATGACCAGGGTACAAAGCCTCTTTCACTGAATATCGATCTCAGGTGACACTGAAGATAACACTGGCTTACTCTGAACTTCTAAATCACTTTTTCTTGCTCATCCGAGCTCATGACATCCTTGTTAACACCGAACTGCAATCTCGATTCCTTACTTCCAGTTACATACTGCTTACCGCACCTAACATGCCAATATGAGATAGCGCAAGAATTCCATCATAACTAATGAACTACTAATAGGGTGAACACTTCATCATATAGAAACCTTTTACTTACCTCAATTCAAGAGAACCACCATAACACACGAGTGAACCCACAATCACAATACATTCAAATCCTTAACTAGTGGTCTGAACCACCATAAACCTTCCGGGATTCGTCTACACCTGACATGCCATATCACACGAATGCTCCCAAATAAAATCTGTTACGGCGACCGTCAAACCTCGCACACACGGTGCAAACCACATGCATAACTCAATCACACTGACGAAACTGATCACTGTCGCACATGTGCCATTCAACCATGGCTAATAAATCTATATTCTTTTAATCATCCTTAACTGCCTTAGAAATAATAGTAAACCCATTCAACTCATAAAAAACTTAGTCCTCACTCATCCCGAGTGGCCTTGATTCACGAGACCATGCTGCCTCGATCCCACAAACCGTCTCATACCCTCCTTGTGCGCATTCACATCTCCGACCGATATACCCATCCTGATAATCTTTCTACAAATCCAGAGTTTATTTCTCTCACTCCTCCAATACTATCCTGCACGCTGAAAATAACATAGAGCACTCCAGCCATTTTCCCCTATGAAATTACACTGCAAAAGCTCAATTCTTAATCATACTGCTGCCTTTAACCCTTAAACACCACGTTCTTAACCTTCAAATTCTAGGACCGCTGCTGAGAGTCACCCACTCTGACTGGCCCCGAATACAATCAACTCCAAGGCTCTTCTAGCACGCGATTATCCTTTTCAATGAAGCACGTGACTGAGTCACTATCCTAACAACTCGCCTATGCCTTAAGCATAAATTCTGAATCTTCCAAAGCCTAACCCTGGTCCAACAGGGACAAATATTGCACACATTCGTCAAATCCCACGCTCAATCACCATTTTACTCCTTTCCCTTAGCTTCAATAACTTGCCATTACGCCGACAATTCGCAACACCATGATAACACAATCCTACAACCCAACTGCAGGTGGTGGGACTCCCCACTTAGCCCGAAGCTACTCCTTGCACCACTCTAGACCCTTCTGAGATCCTTTCCCCTTTGTTAACATGATTTTGCTCAACCAATCCGTCCAATTCCTCATGAACATCTACTAAATGCGATACAACATCTTCAAATTCACCGCCACATTGCGTCCTTCTTCATTCCCAACAACTCTTCCCTGTTGTATCCAACCTTCCGCCGAAATAACCTACATTTCAGCTTAAGCTCATGGACCCAATCACCATCCACTAAAAATCTCAAGCTTTCCCTCACGATAGCAAGATTTCTTACCACTGAACTCCGGTGCTACACTGCCACTCTCCCACTTGTTAAACTCATTCTTTTAAGCAACTACCTGACTTCTGTTCCTTACACCTGGCCTTTTAGAAATTTAGCCGCCTCCTAACACTTTTCATATATCTTTCTTCGTCGTACGCTATCCAATTCAATATCATTCTCTGCAGCTCTTACACCAGTAGATCACCACGACGTCAAACTCTCCGAGGATCATCTTTCTCGAGCTGCCTTCATTAGAAATAACTATTCAGTCCTAAACCACCACGCACCACGATCTCTGACAACCGCTTCTTCAATACTACTTCAAACACTCTGACCCAATGCATCCAAAGAATCCATAGCACCGACATACTTAACATATCCCATTCGATTAGTGATGACGACACCACATCACAGGTGAATATCCCACCTTACTTGAAAACACCAAGTCTTACTGCTTTATTAATCCAAAACCTGACCATTTATAGTCCAAATGACTTTCCTCTGCCGGAACTAAAATGTTGAAATCTCGAAATCACGCCCTGAGAAGACCTCCCTTCAGAGAGGTAGTGACGAGAGGTCGAATTAGAACTTGGTAGAATTCAATTTAGTATAATCAAGTGAGACACTAATTATGTATGTCATAGGCAATTTATTAAAATCAGGAATAAATAATATCAACTCCTCCCACATTTAACACTTTAAATCTTCGTCATTTTAGTTGACAATTTAAATCATAATCAGGGATAAGAAACATCAGACTTAGTTCACATTTTACACATCAATTCTTCTTATTTTTAACTGGCAATTAAGAATTTCCTTAGGCCGATAAACATGTATAAATCACAGGAAATACGCAACAATTATCATGCGCAAACAAAGTGCCGAGGGTAGAACGACGCTGACCAACAATAATAAACTGTGTACTGCCGAGGATCGAATGGATCAAACTATAGATGCATCTATCTGCCTCGCTCGCGAATCGATCATGCAACGCGGTTATACATAAATACAGGGTTATCCTGCTCGCGAATCATACATGCGACTCAGGCACCCATAGATTCAATATTCACACAATAAGTTCACATTTTTATCAAGAAAGTAATTACCCAGGAAAGTGGTAAAATTCTTCTTAAAGGAACACGAAAAATAGTATTTAAATCTTTGTTTTGAAACTCATTTGCCAAGTTTAATAATATTCAATAATATAACCTTATCAGGAATACAATTATCCACGGAGGAATCAATTCTCTTTCTAAATGATTAAGAAAGGTACACTCTAGCCTTCTTAGGAAAATAATTACCAATTCAATAGCATTATCAGTCTAATATTATTTGCAGGATGACATGATATTTTATTGACAAGGTCACAAGTACGACAAGTAAAGCATGCTAGTGGGTCCTAGACTACCCGGACATGGCATAATAGTAGCTACGAACGGACTCTTGTCACCTCGTGCGTACGTAGCCCCCACAAATAGTAGCACATATTTAATTAGTTCACCTAGGGGGACAATTCCCCCTCACAAAGTTAATAAGGAGACTTACCATGCTCCGAAATTCTATAACCGGCTTCCAAGCCCTTCCGTCGACTCCAATGGATGCACAACGCCCCAAAACTACCCAATTAATGACAAACCTATAAAAATATACTCTAATATTTGTTAACAATTCAAATTATATAAATCCCCAACTCCGCTCAAGGAATTGACCAAAATGCCCTCAGGCCCACGTGCCCGGATTTCGAAATTTCTCGAAGATAAACTCTACCCATAGCCTCACTAGCTCAAATATACAATTTACTCAAGTATTCATGCTCTATTCGTGGTAAAAATCCAAATTACAATTTTCTAGGTTTTTCCTCCAAAAATCACAATTTTCCACAATTTTTCATGTTCAATCCATGCATAAACCTTGTATTTAACTTTAAAACATGAAGACATTACTTACCTAGTAATGCATGATGAAAATCCTCTTGAAGCTCCTCAAAGTCGTCCAAACCAAAGAAAAATGGGAGAAAATGAGCCAAGAATCTCGGTTTTAATACATTCTGCCCAGGCCTATTTTGGCACCTATGATCCAATCTTCGCACCTGCACTCCCGCAGGTGCGCCCAAACTCCCGCACCTGCGGCTTCCTCAGCTCCAGCCAAAACTCGCACCTGCGCCTTCGCAGGTGCAAAAATTACATTGCACCTGCACTCCCAGTCAAGCCACCAAAATCTCGCACCTGCGGCCAAATCTTCGCAGGTGCGGTCACACCTGATGATAGCAATCTCAACACTTCTTCAAACTCCAAACTTGATCCGTTAACCACCCAGAATCCACTCGAGGCCCCCGGGACCCCATCCAGTTACACCAACCTGTTCCAAAACATAATGGGGACCTGCTCGAGGCCTCAAATCACAACAAACAACGTTGAAATCACGAATCGCACTAAAACTCAAACTTTATGAACTTGAAATTTCAAACTTCCACATCCGATGCCGAAACCTATCAAATCACGTCCGATTGATCCCAAAGTTTGCACACAAGTCATATTTGACATTACAGACCTGCTCCAACTTTCGGAATCGCATTCCGACCCCGATATACAAATTTCCACTTCCGGTCGGATTTCTCAAAAACCTTCAAATTTCTACCTTTAGCCAAATGACTTCAAAATAACCTATGGGCATCCGAATTCACTTCCGATCACACTCCCAACTCTAGAATCACCATACAGAGCTATTCCTAGGCTCGGAATCCCAAATGGACATCAATGACACTGAAATGCGCTTCAAGCCAAACTTAGGAAATTTATTCAAAATGCTGACTTCCACAATATACGCCGAAACGCTCCCGGGTTATCTAAAGCCCAATCCGGACATACGCTCAAGTCCGAAACCATCATACGAACCTTCTGAAACCTTCAGATCCTGATTCGGAGGCCTTTTACTCGAAATTCCAATCTTAGTCAATTTCTCCAACTTAAGGCTTCTGAAATGAGAATTTTCTTTCCAATTTGACTCCGAACTTCCCGAAATTCAACTTCGACCATGCCCACGAGTCATAATACCTGAAATGGAGCTGCTCATGTATTCAAACCGCTGAACGACGCGCTAGAGCTCAAAACAACCGGTCAGGTCGTTAGATATACAAATATTATAAAAGAAATATTATATTAAATTTGTAGAAATAAATATATTTCAATTGTATGATATTGTTGTCACGACCCAAAATCCATTAAGGTCGTGATGGCGCCGGACACCACTGTCGGGCAAGTCAATCATTTAAATAGTTAATAAAATCTTTATTTTGAAAATTCTTGAAGTCATACCTTTTTCATTTTCTTAAATAATAATTAGCAAACTTCCACTGAGTAAACAATAAAATCTTTAGAAATTTTAATAGTGAATAAATCCCATAACTATCCCAGAACCCGGTGTCACATGTGCACGAGCGAATTTTCTAGGAGTTATACATGTACTACAATACTTGTCCGGAATACAAACTGGACAAGAAATTTAAAATAAAATGCAATACATCTGAGGAAGACTCTGCCGGCTGCGGGTTGTCTCCGAATGGTGCAGCTCTTCTAAGTCTCTAATTCAGCCACATCACTGCGTGAAGCAGGGCCACTAACTATGAACGTACATGTGCAATAAAAATGCACAACAAGTGTAGTATGAGTATGAAAACAACGTGTACTTAGTAAGTATCCCGCCTAACCTCGAAGAAGTAGTGACAAGAGGTCAACTTTGACACTTACAAGAGTTCAAATACATATAATCAAGGGTGACACTAAGCATGGCTATCGTAGGCAACTTAACAAGTAGCAACAGGAAATAGCAACTTCTTTCACATTTAATATTCTTAAATCCTCGTCATTTCAGTTGAAAATTTAAAAAAATCCCGGCCACTAATCAAGTAAAAATCATAGCAAGTACGCAGTAAATATCATGCGCAAGCAATGCCGAGGGTCGAACGGCCCGAACCAACATAAATGTAAATTGTGCACTGCCGAAGGGTCGAACGGCGCGAACCGTAGATGCATCTATTAACCTGTCGTGGCGTACGTACCGCTCCCATGAGAGTAGTGGAAGAAATCACACCGCTCGCGGAATATAAATTGCGAAGCGGTCACACACAGTCATGCACAATCAAACAGTCCACCCCGACTACATCGGGAAAACAAATTCTCAAGTAAATGACAAATTTCTCTTTTAAAGGTCACAAAAATAGTATTTAAATCCTTTCCAGAAATCCATTTTTACCAAGTTTGGTAAGGTTTAAACAATTTATTTTCATCAATAAGATTACAATTACGGCAAATAAAACATGGTTTTGGGTCCTAGAGTACCCATACATAAACATAATAGTAGCTACGCACAGACTCCCGTCTAATAACACGACCCAATCCCATAACATCCCAAGGACCTGCTTGAGGCCTCAAATCACATCAAACAACGCCGAAACCATGAATCGCACTCCAATTCAAGCTTAATGAACTTTAAAATTTCCAACTTCTACATTTGATGTTGAAACCTATCAAATCACGTCCGATTGACCTCAAATTTTGCACACAAATCATATTCGACATTACGGACCTACTCCAACTTTCGGAATCAGAATCTGACCCTGATATCAAAATTCCCACTTCCGGTCAGATTTTTCAAAATCCTTCAAATTTCTATCTTTAGCCAAATGACTTCAAAATAACCTACGGACCTCCGAATTCGCTTCTGATCGCGCTCCCAACTCCAGAATCACCATACGGAGCTATTCCCAGAATCAAAATCCCAAACGGACATCACTGATATGCACTTCAACCCAGACTTATGAAATTTCCTCCAAAATACTAACTTGCACATTAGGCGCTGAAATGCTCTCGAGTCATCCAAAACCCGCTCCGAACACACGCGCAAGTCCGAAATCATCATACGAACCTGCTGGAACCTTCAAATCCTGATTTTGAGGTAGTTTACTCAGAAAATCCAGTCTTAGTCGATTCTTCCAACTTAAGGCTTCTGAAATGAGAATTTTCCTTCCAAATTGACTCTAAACTTCCCAAAATTCAATTCCGAACACATCTACAAGTCATATCACCTGAAATGAAGCTGCTCATGGTCTCGAACCGCTGAACGATGCGCTAGGGCTCAAAACGACCGGTCGGGTCGTTACAATTGTAGTTGTATTTAACTGGGTAAGAATGATATATAAAAATTGTAGATAAGTTGCAAATAAGTTGTAATTGTATAATTAGTTGTATGAATTTTTTTTTAATTTGTATATTGTTGTATATGTATCAAATTTATTTTTAATTTGTATGTTGTTGTACCATAAATTATTCGTTTCTTGTCGATTTGTTAAAGAAAGAAAAATAGAGAATGAATTTCAAATCGACTCATATGCACTAATTCATGTTTGTTTTATCTGAAAAACTTGAATATTTGTGGAAATAAAATGATTTTGGTGGAGAAATTTTGAGTTTCACATTAAAAGCATCATTGTCGAAATAAGCAAAACCTCATATCTCTATTTCTGTTGATTTTTGTAGGTACACAAAAATCAAATTCTCTGAAAAGCTTTTTATGGCGATCCGTGACCAATTCTCCATAATAGAGAAGGGAGTCCGAGAAACGTTAAAGGGATAGGGATATGTGACATCCCAAGTCCTCTATGTCTCTGTTGATCCATACATACGCACTCAATCAAGGGAGTTTTGGGTGGAGAGAGAGAGGGGACAGTTAATAGGGAAAGTGGAGAGGAGAAAAAAAGGAAAAGGGTGTAACTAAATCGCCTAACTAATACACTAATAATAGATTGTATATAAACTATAAAGAAAATACGTCTATAGTGAATTGAAACTTTAAAGAACTTTGGTAAATAAGTTTGAATTATGGATAGGAACAAAAAAATCCCACAATTAATGGATTGGATAATTGAGGCTTTAAACATGAGTTAGCATCGTACTAAGCCCAGCCCACCCTCATCTGTAACAAGTCAAATTAGTTGGGTTGGCCATTTTTTAGGTTGGTTATTAGAACTTAATTATATTAATAAAATAGTCATTTATTTAGACGAAAATACAAGTCTAGATAAAAGTACCCCTATCTAAAACACGAAACAACGTCAGAAATGATTATTGGATTTTGAATATTTATAAGCTTAAAATCCAGTAATTATTCTTGGATTTTGAATGACCTGAAGCAATAGCTTTCAAGAGTCTCTCAACTCTTGAAGTATAATGGGAAATCAAAAACCACGAATTATTCCTAGCTTTATATGGATTTTGCACTAAGAAAGATTCAAAAACTAATAATTTGTTCTAAATTTTATATTTAAAAGTTAAAAATTGCTAAAGTATAATGTAAATTCAAAAACCATAAAGTATTCCTGGATTTTTCAGGATTTTGCACTAGTAAAGGTAAAAAAATTAATTTTTTTTCCTGAATTTTATATTGAAAGGATAAAAATTGATGAAGTATAACGTGAATTCAAAAAAATGTATCGTTCCTAGATTTTGCACTAGTAAATGTCCAAAAGGCAGTAAGTTTTCTTAGAGTTTATATTTAAAGGTTAAAAACTGTTGAAGTATAATGTGAGTTCAAAAAACATGAATAGTTCTTACATATTTTCTTGGATTTTGCACTAAAGGTTTAAAAATCTGTAATTTTTTTTTGAATTTTATATTTATAAAATTTAAAAATTGTTGAAGTATAATCCGAATTCAAAAATCATGAATTATTACTGAATTTTGCACTATTAAATGTTCAAAAATCATGAATCGTTCGTGGAGTTTAAAAATAATATTTGAAACAAAAATTTAAAATTTCCAACCCCGGATCCAGTGTCACACAGTCATGAGCTGCTATATCATAAAATAGAGAAATGAAGAAATAGACAACATAGTCTCAAAATAAGTGCAACAAGTGGAATAAGGAAGAGAAGACGAGGTCGAGATCGCCAGCTGCTACCTCGACAACTCCAATGAAAACTCTGACAGCTGCTCAATATCCACTACCGGGTCTCGGTGTACCTGGATCTGCACACAAGGTGCAGGGGTAGCGTGAGTACACCAACTTAGAAGTAACGAACCCAAACTATGGGCGGAGAGGTAGTGACGGACAAAACCTTAGAATTTTATAATAAACAGTATGCAAAATTTGGACATGCTAACAGTTTATCAGATGAGTAAATATGGCAATTATGCAAGTATATTCTACATGCCATCATAAAATATATGTGTGAAACCAGTGTGGATATGCACATAGTGCTCACAACCCTCACACAACAGTCCACTCAGTACCGTATATGGCTCTCAGGCCCAGGGAAAAGTCCATCCCGGAATGTACATAATCATTGGTGACCGTAGTCACTCCGTATTGAGGAAAAAGGCCAATCCAGTCCCACAGAGAAAGTCCGTCTCCGGAATACAACACTCGGACAAGATCCATGTCCAGGGATGATCCATCCCTCACATAACATGCACTTCGGACACGATCCATGCCCAGGGAAAATCCATCCCTCAACATCAATGCGCTCACTGGGGGTGTAAAGACTCCGCAGGGGCCCTAGTGTCCCAAACGCCGTATCAAGTCAACAAAGGCATGATTTAAGTATCATTGTGGTGTGTATTCCAATCTCATAACTGTCTCAATAATAGGCTCTCGGCCTCACTCAGTCATTACTCTTCAGTCTCACTCACATGGATCACAGATGCATCCATCAGCCCGAAACAATGATAAGTATGCATATAATTAACAATACTGAGACTGAGATATGAAGTGATATGCTATAACAGGAGTGAGTATATGAAATCAAATAATCATAAAATGAGACAGTAATATACGACCACTCGGGTCTCAGCATTTTCAGCGTAAAGCCTAGCATTTATACTTAACATGATTTCTAACATGTTCACAATTACCACATTAATTGATGTGCGGATATCAATCAGTAATAACTACTAGACAATGATATGGGATGAGCCAGGACACAGATACACGGTGCACGCCCGCAAGCCCGTCACTTGGGATGTGCGTCACCTCAATTATAGCCATAAATTATTTAGCTCTGGGTTTCGAACCCTCAGAATCAAGTTTGGAAACGTTACTTACCTCAAAACTGGCTAAAATACTACTCCGCAGTTCTTTTGCCTCTAAATTCGGCCTCCGAGTGCTCCAAATCTACCAAAAATCAGATGTATATCATTATAATATGCCAAGGAACGAACCCTAATCAAACTTTGTCAAAAATACTCAAAAATCCCGAAAGTGGTCAAACCCGAACCCTGGGCCCACGTCTCGGAACTCGACGAAATTTATGCCACAAAAATTCTCATCCTCCCACGAGTCTGTACATACCAAGAACACTGAAATCGGAGTCCAAATGACCCCTCAAATTCCCATTTTAAGGTCTCTAAACCACAAGCCCTAATTACCTATTTTAGCACTGTTTTCCCCCAAATTTCCACCACAAATCCGACCTTTAATAACATATAAACGAGTTTTAAGTCCAAAATCCTTACCTCAATGAAGAACTATCGATTTCCCTCTTCAAAAAGCCCTTCAAAAGCTTCAAACCCGAATAAGAATGGTGAAAGAATGACCAAAATTCGCTAAGGGTTCTTTTTATAGGTTCTGCCCAGCGATGACCGCATATGCGGTCCTTTTCTCGCACCTGCGGACCCGCACCTGCGGTCCCAGGTGCGCACTTGCAAAAATGAATTAAGTCCAGACTTCCGCACCTGCGGTTCTCTTCTCGCACCTGCGGGCTCGCAGGTGCGACCAGACGTCCGCACCTGCGCTCCTTGGCCACGTCCCCCTCTTCCGCACCTGCGACAAAACCTCCGTACCGGCGACTCCGTGGGTGCGGCCTCACGTCAGCATCTGCGACTTTTGCTGACGTAGACAATTTCCATATCTGCGGATCCTTGTCCGCTTCTGCGGGCTCGCACCTGAGGTCCACCATCCGCAGGTGCGGAAACACCAGAAAGTTTCACACCAGCAACTCCAAAATGCCAAAAATCATGTCGTTACCCATACGAACTCAACCCGAGGCCCTCGGGACCCCAACCAAAAAATACAAACAAGCCATAAAATGATCACCCGGACTTAGTCAAACCCTCGGAACACCCAAAATAACATCAAAACACCAAATCAACCCATGATTCAAGCCTAAAGATATTCAAACTTCCGAAATTCACTAACGATGCCGAAACTAACCAAACCTCGTCCGAATGATATGAAAATTTGCACACACATCCAGAATGACGCTACAAACGTGATCCAACTTTCAGAATTCCATTCCGACCCCGAGAGCCTATTTTCCTCTACCGACCTGAAATCACCAAAAACTAATTTTCGCCAATTCAAGCCTAATTCTACACCGGACATCAAAACTACATTCCGAACACACTCCTAAGTCCCAAATCACCTAACGAAGCTATCCGACCCATAAAATCCGCATTCCGAGGTCATTTACCTATAAGTCAACTCCCAGTTGATCTTTTCGATTATTGAACTCATTTAAGAGACTAAGTGCCTTAATTCTCACCACGACCACTCTGAACCCGAGTCAACCAACCTAACACTACACAAAACAGATGAACCACACATGCAATGAAGCAGAAATGGGGGAAACGGGCTAAACTCTCGGAACGACCGGCTGGGTCATTACAATAACATTAGATATTAATTATGAAGTAGGATATGAAATTATTGTTCAAATCTCGTAGTGCACAACCTATTTATTTTTATATTTGTAGACCTAAACCCTTGATTTTAGTACTTGCACTTTGTTTCGTTGTCAATATTAAAGAATACTAAACATAGCATATTGTGATCTGTCTTGTTTGAGCACATTAGATCATATTATTTTAACAAACTTCTTACTATATGTCACGGCCCAATTCCTTCTTAGGTCGCGATGGCGCCCAAAGTCGATGTTAGGCAAGCCAACATTAATCAGCCAGCAAATCCCATTTATTTTTACCAAAACATTTCCACCATTTACTTAGGTTAAATTAAGAAACATCCGAAAATAAAAAATCATTAAGGCAAGTTAAATTTAAATGACCAAAAGGAGTCGAATTAAGTAAATACATTCCAAAAGAATAGTCCACCAGTGTGTGCCAGGAACTAGTGTCACAAGTATGGGGGCATCTAATAGAATATACAAAAGAATACAACTACTCTACTGTCTGAAACAGAATAGACAGCGAATAACAAAAAAGAGACTCCAACAGGCTGCTGAGAGACATCAGAAAAGGATCAGTTCACCGTGGAATCTCGGTCCAGATATCAAGAACGCACTCTGGACGGGTAGCTAGATGCACCTACCTCAGATCCTGTATAGTTAAGTATAGAAGCGTAGTATGAGTACATAAATAATATGTACCTAGTAAGTATCCCACCTAACCTCGAAGAAGTAGTGACGAGGGGTCGACTTGACACTTACTAGGGTCAAATATTATATTTAAGAATGATGCTAAGCATGTGACGACCCGACATATCGTTTTGAGTATCTGCACTTCGCTCAATATTTTGAGGGCTTGAGTAAGTCCGTGTTATGTTATGGGACTTGTTGATATGTTTGTACGTGGTCCCGAGGGGCTCTGGTAAGTTTTGAATATGTTTGGGTTGTGTTGCACTCGTTTTTCACGTTTCGACATCGTTTTTCAAGCATAAATGATATCATATTGAACAAATGAGCTCAGATTTCTGTTTTGAATGAAACATTAGGTTCGTATCGTAATTACCGACCCGTAGCAAAAAGAATAATTGAATTTGGACATCGTATGAGGATTTTATGGTCATTCTATTGAGAATTGGGTTGCAAGATTTTTTCAGATTAATAACGAAATTGCCACTGGCTTCATATTTAAAAATCTGCACTATTTCCAATTATTGAAACTAACATATCTCCTTCAATATAAGGTCATATTGAGTGATTTAAGAGCCTAACTTGACTAGAATTTCACAAGGAATCCACTGGAGGCGTAAAAACGAGTTTCAAGATCATTTGGCACGAGAAACGAGGCAGAATAACTTGCCAAAAAAATAAAATAAAATAAGGGTTTGTTCAGTTGGTCATATTTTGAGTTGGGAAGCTCGGATTTGGGCGATTTTCACCCTGTGGATTGGGCTAAGTGTTCTTTACTCGGTTTTGGTTATATTTCATGAATCCATCTTCGTTTTTGGGATCTGATTGATGATTTCAAAGTGAAATTTGGGGGGTTTTTGCCTAAAGTTTCATAAAGTGAATTTTTATGTTTTGAACATCGATTCAGAGTCAGATTTGAGTGAAATTAGTATGGCTGGACTCATAATTGAATGGGTTATTAGATTTTGTATGTTTTTTCGGGTTCCAGGTGCGGTCTTGGGTTGGGCTTTTTGGCCGATTTTGGGTATTTGATTAAAGATTCGACCTTTTTCAATTGGGATTGGTTCCTTTAGCATTGTTTGATGTATTTGAGTTGTTTTTGGTTAGTTTCGAGCCGTTCGGAGGTCGAAACGCGCGAGATGGCATTTTTGGACCATCTCTTAGCTTGCTCGGTATTATAATTGACTTGTTCAAGGTAAGTGTTTTGCCTTACTTTGTTGAGGAATTTTTTTCTCCTATTTGTCATTGTTTGATATATGCGGGGGTGATATATATATGAGGTGACGAGCGTATATGCATGTGCCAGGGTTAATCATGCTCGGGGGAAGATTATTTTATAATTATGTCTTGTAGAATTTCATAACCTTCTTGCTTCATGTCTCACTTGACTTCTAGATATTAAGAACGTAGTGTAAAAGGTTAGAGTCGAGACTTTTGCTAATATAGCTTAATAAATGTTATGGAAACTCTTAAGATACACAAATGTGTCTAATTCGGCCATCTTTATGCATAATCGTTAATACGTTGCTATGAACGATATTTTTTAGATGCTAGATTCCATACTTGTGTTGTTGATGAATTGTGGGATTTGTGGAAGTACTTGAATTGTATGGCCCTTGAGGGTTTCATTGAATCATTGTTGGCTTGTAAAGCAGTAACTGAGAACTTGTTTGGAATATTCGTTGATCACTCTCTTCGATGTTATACATACTTCCTGCCTTGCCATTTTATTGATATTCATATGCTTGGTGAGGAATAATGTAAAGCACGAAGAATGATTCCATTCCATTTTATATTCATTATCATGCGAGGAAGAGTGTAAAGCATGAAGGGTGATGCCGTGCCATTTTATATTCATTATCATGTGTGGAAGAGTGTAAAGCACGAAGGGTGATGCCGTGCCATTTTATATTCATTATGTGAGGAAGAGTGTAAAACACGAAGGGTGATGCCATGCTATTTTATCTTCATTATCATGTGAGGAAGAGTGTAAAGAACGAATGGTGATGCCGTGCCATTTTATATTCATTATCATGTGAGGAAGAGTGTAAAGCACGAAGGGTGATGCCGTTTCATTTTATATTCATTATCATGTGAGGAAGAGTGTAAAGCACAAAGGGTGATGTAATGCCATATTATTGAGAGTAAAAGCACGAAGGGTGATGCCGTACCATTGCATTTATACTTTTATACTTTTGTATCATTGTGAGGTCATGGCACGAAGGGTGTTTCTGTGCAAGTGAGGACGCGAGACATGCATCATGTTATGATAATCTTTTCTTGTATATATCTTTATGTCTTACCTTGAATTATTACCATCGTATTTTTGGTTCTTATGTGACTTGTCATCACTGTTCTGTCCTCATTCTCTATCTAAATCGGTGTTGTGTTGCCTGTGCCTTCCATTTGTTTAACTTGTAAACATCATACTTGCTTCCTGCTGTTATGATTGCATCCATGTCATATCTGTTTTTGCACTTAGACATGAGTATTCTCCCATGTTGGCCATTCATGCTCTATTGTTGCATTATAAAGAACATGCACCCCTCTCCCCTCCTCTTATTTGTTATGTCCATCTTCGCGCCTCCATCATGCTAGTTAGATGAAATTATAATCTTTTCCCTAATTGTGGTCATTAATTTTATGCTCTCTGCTTAGTCTGTTACTAATGTTCGTCTGTACATTCTCGTTTATTATTACTGCTTGCATATTCCCTTCCTTGTCATTTCTATTATCGGTATTTCTATCATTTAGTTGGTATTGTTTTACGCATATATGGTAAGGATATAATAAATGCACGAAAGGATGTTATCGTGTCTCTAGATTTGATGTCTTGGGTACTTCTTTCAGACTATGAAATTTTTGACGCAATTGTTATGGTTCATGGGCTTTCGTTCTAAGGAATGGGCCGGTTAAGATGTTGGAAACTGTTGAATTGTGATTCTTTCTGGTACCATTTTATTATTTTGTACAGTTGAATTGTGTACTCTATTCTATTATTCTGTCGCACAATTCTATTCCTAGTTTACATTATAGTGTTTATTAAAGAGCATATTTTAATTATAAGCCTCGTCACTACTTCGACGGGGTTAGTCAAGATACTTACCAGTACATGGGGTCGGTTGTACTGATACTGCACTTCTACACACTCTGTGCAGACTATTGGAGCGGAGCTGCTGAAGAAGTCGGGGCCTGACCCTGAAGATGTTCGTGTATTTTGGATAGAAGCTGCCACTAGTCCTTCGTAGTTTTAGACATTATTAATCTGTTCATGTAGTTTTCAAACAGATTGTGTGATTATTTATATTTGCTTTGTAAATCCTAAATCCTAGAAGCTCATGATTTGTACTACTAGTTCTTGGGTAAATTTGTTGTCAAAACCCCAAATCCTAAACCGGCTGTGATGGCGCCTATCGTGGAACTAGGCTAGCCAATAACCACATGTTCACATTTTCTTTCAAAATCCCAATCAAATTCCAAGGATTTCATAAATATAAAGAGTTTACTAAACAAAGTAGGCCAATAAACAGTGCCACCAAACCCAAAATCCGGAGCCAACAAGTCATGAGCATCTAAGGAAAATAAGCCAAATGTACGACATTATAATACAAAAACTCCGAATAAAAGCTAGATACAACAAGAAGGGAAAAAAAAGATGTTGCGGACGCTGAACATCTACCTCTATATCCTGCAATCCGGCTCCGCGTGGAATAAATGGCTAATGCTTGGTATCTGCACCTGAATCTGCAGACAGGAGTGCAGGGAGTAATGTGAGTACGCTAACTCAGTAGTAATGAAAATAAATCAAGTCTGAGCGGCGAGTAAACACATAAAATAAATGCCATCAAATCACAATATACACGGCCGTACTTTCCCATAGTGTAAACATAGATATACGAAATCATCATGCCTTAAAACCAACTTCAGAAAAGTCCTTTGAAGAATGCATATTTTTAACAACTTCAAACCGAAAGATTTAGTATGAAAATGAAATGAATCATATAGAGGCCCCTCGGGCAAAACATATTTCATAAGTNACATAAGTTCAGAATGAAAATAGTAAAATCATAAGTAGCCCCTCGGGCAAAAACATGTATCATAATCAGCCCCTCGGGCATGACTCACAGTCACTCATAATCAGTCACTCAGCACCTCACAGTCACTCATGCCTCCCAATCATTCGTCACTCGGCCCAAGCGCTAATATCACTCAGCACCTCACAATCACTCAACACCTCACAATCAGGCCCTCGGCCTCACTCAGTGGAATCACTCAAAAGGCCCCTCGGGCGAATCAGTAAAACAGGGTACCTGACCCAAAACATCATTTTAAATCTCAAAGTAGTGTAAATCAGGCCGAGTTTCGAAAATAGTAAGCATAATGTGGCTGAGTGAAAACATCAACAAATAGTGAGGAAAAACAACAGTAAAAAGCCCCCAAGGGGTCTAAACAGATCGACACGAGGCCTCCCTCTCCTCCCGCTCCTAGGGGCGAACGGACTCAATATCTCGAGCTATGTCAACAACCTGCTCGAATGAAGCACCCAATACTCTCTCCCGAGTCATAAATAACCAAAGCTGATAAGAAAGACCATCTACAAACCTCCTCATCCTCTCCCTATCAGTAGGGAAAATCTCAGAAGCATGCCTAGCCAACTCGGAAAACCTCATGTCGTACTGAGTAACTATTAACTCTCCCTAGCGCAGCTGCTCAAACTACCTGTGCTGCTCCTCTCTGTGGGACTGAGGAACATACTTCTCCAAAAAGATCGTGGAGAACTGCTGCCAGGTGAGAGGTGCCGAACCAACCGGCTTACGCCTCTCGAATGACTCCCACCAAGTAAAGCCAGCACCCGCAAACTGAAATGTAACAAATGAGACCCCACTGGTCTCCAAAATACCCACAATACGTAGTATCCTCTGGAACCTATCTAGAAACCCCAGGGAATCCTCGCCCTCTGTACCGCTGAAAATCGGAGGCTGAAGTCTGCTGAATCTCTCCAACCTGCGCTGCTCGTCCTCAGGCATAACAGGGACCACATAATCCTAGACCAGAGAAACTGGTTGAGTTGGGGCTGCTCCCAGTGCCTGAATACCCTGTGCAGCCTACTCAGGTGCCCGGACAGCTGGAGTCTGATTGCCTCCCCCGGCCTGAGCTGTGGTGGAAGTAGAAGACATGGAGAATGCCTCAGCCAAACTGGTGCATACTGTCAGTATCTGAGACATGGTCTCCTGAAGACCCAAAATAATCATAGGCACTGCCTGTGCCTGATCCTGTCCCGCTGGAACACCATCGGCGGGAACCTGATCATGATAGATAGGGGGATCCTGTGGTACTTCCCCGGCTGCTGCGCGGGCTGGCCCCTACCTCTACCACGGCCTCAACCTCTCGCTGGTCTAGCCGGTGACTGGTCACTCTGATCGGTATGGCGTGTCCTCACCATCTATGAGATAATGAAACAACATAAGTTCAGATTTCAATAATCAATAGATCAGCACGAAAGAGTTCAAGAAAGATAGAAATGTTTCCTAAAAGTTCGGCAGCCTCTCAAAGATAAGTACAGACGTCTCCGTACCGATCCGTAACACTCTACTAAACCTGCTCATGAGCGTAGAGTCCTATGTAACCTAGGCTCTGATACGAAACTGTCACGACCCCAAATCCTAAACCGGCCGTGATGGCGCCTATCGTGGAACTAGGCTAGCCAATAACCACATGTTCACAATTTCTTTCAAAATCCCAATCAAATTCAAGCATTTCATAAATATATAGAGTTTACTAAACAAAGTAGGCCAATAAACAGTGCCAACAACCCCAAAACTCGGAGCCAAAGAGTCATGAGCATCTAAGGAAAATAAGCCAAAGGTACGACATTATAATACAAAACCTCCGAATAAAAGCTAGATAAAACAAGAAGGGAAAACAGAGATGCTGCGGACGCTGAACAACTACCTCTATATCCCGCAATCCGGATCCGCGCGGAATAAATGGCTAATGCTCGGTATCTGCACCTGAATCTGCACACAGGGGTGCAGGGAGTAATGTGAGTACGCCAACTCAGCAGCAATGAAAATAAATCAAGTCTAAGTAGTGAGGAAACACATAAAATCAATACCATCAAATCACAATATACACAACCTTACTTTCCCATAGTGTAAACATAGATATACGAAATCATCATGCCTTAAAATCAACTTCAGAAAAGTCCTTTGAAGAATGCATATTTTTAACAACTTCAAACCGAAAGATTTAGTATGAAAATGAAATGAATCATATAGAGGCCCCTCGGGCAAAACATATTTCATAAGTTCAGAATGAAAGTAGTAAAATCATAAGTAGCCCCTCGGGCAAAAACATGTATCATAATCAGCCCCTCGGGCATGCCTCACAGTCACTCATAATCAGTCACCCAGCACCTCACAGTCACTCATAATCAGTCACTTAGCACCTCACAGTCACTCATGCTTCCCAATCACTCGTCACTCGGCACTCGGCACTCTGTGCGCTCACTGGGGGTGTGTACAGACTCCGGAGGAGCTCTTTCAGCCCAAGCGCTAATATCACTCAGCACCTCACAATCACTCAGCACCTCTCAATCAGGCCCTCGGTCTCACTCAGCAGAACCACTTAAAAGGCCCCTCGGGCGAATCAGTAAAATAGGGTACTCAACCCAAAACATCATTTTAAATCTCAAAGTAGTGTAAATCAGGCTGAGTTTCGAAAACAGTAAGCACAATGTGGCTGAGTGAAATAATCAACAAATAGTGAGGAAAAACAGCAGTAAAAATCCCCCAAGGGGTCTAAACAGATCGGCACGAGGCCCCAAACACGGCTTATAGCCCAACTATTTCAAAAATCTTTAGAACATAATTTAACATAAGGTTTGAGTAAAATATGCAACTCATTAGTTGTCGCGGAGAGGACCTAGTCCAATCCAAAAATCAGTATGTGCCACATACTCATCATCCGACATGTGCGTCATTCTAAAATTAGTGAGAAATATGTAGTCCGAGGTTCCATACCCTCAGGACAAGATTTATAACCATTACTTACCTCTACCAGGACACAACACTAGTCCGCTATGCTCTTACCCCTCGAATTGGCTCCCGATTGCTCCGAATCTAGCCAAAACCAGTTTAATATCATTAATATATACCAAAGGAACACAACCCAATCGAAAACTATCAAATTATACAAGAATCTCGAAATTCGTCCAAACCCGAGCTTCGAGCCCATGTCTCGGAATTTGATAATTTTTACATCACTAGAAACCTCGTCCTCCCACGATTCTACTCATACCAAAATCATCACAATCGGATCATAATTGCCTACCCAAAACCTCAAAAGAAAATTTCAATTCTCCACCCCTTATTCCCAACCATTTCCTACTGAAATCCTCAAATTTTTAAGCCTAATCCGAACAAAATAGCATAGAAACCATGTTAATAACTCGAGAACTTACCTTCACTGAAGAATCACGAATTCCCTTCTCCAATTTGCCTTCAAAGAGCTCCTCCCGCATGTAAAAATGGTGGAATGAGACAATTTTCACGGAGGCCTCTTTGTATACTATTTCTGCCATCATTTTCGCACCTGCAAACACTTGGTCGCATCTGAGGACCCGCACCTGCGGAAATCCCACTAACGGACCAATTTCGCACCTGCGACCAATCCTCCGCACCTGCGGCTTTGCAGGTGCGGCCATAACTTCGCACCTGTGGAAAATCCCTTGCCTAGCCTCTTTTTGCACCTGCGCATGGCCCATCGCACCTCCGACTACCCATCCGCAGGTGCGGCCAACACCAGAAACTTACAGCAGCAACTATTTGCTGCAGATTTCCAAGTTCAAAACCCCGCCAACCATCCAAAATCAATCCCGAGCCCCTCGAGGCCCCAACCAAACATACCAACAAACCCCATAGCATTATTACAACTTATTCGAGCCTTCGACACACCAAAAACAACACGAAAACACCAAAATTACATCAAATTCAAGCCTATGAACTTTGAAACTTCCAAATTTCGCCAACTACACCGAAACCAACCAAAACACCTCCGATTGACCTGAAATTTTGCAGACATATCCAAAATGACATTACGAACCTGCTCCATTTTCCGGAATTTCATTCCGACCCCGATAGCCTATTTTCCTCTACCGACCAGAAATCGCCAAAAACTAATTTTCGCCAATTCAAGCCTAATTCTACACCGGTCATCAAAACTTCATTCCGAACGCACTCCTAAGTTCCAAATCACCTAACGAAGCTATCGAAGCCATAAAATTTGCATTCCGAGGTCGTTCACCAATAAGTCAACTCTCAGTTGACTTTCTCAACTATTAGGCTACTTGAAGAGACAAAATGCCTCAATTCTCACCATAACCACTCCGGACCCAAACCAACTGACCCAACACAAAAAAACCAGGCTAGCAATATATAACAAATACAGAAATGGGGGAAACAGGGTAAATCTCACGGAACGATCGACCGGGTCGTTACATGTGTAATAGATCAGATAAAAAAAATCCTATTTTAATTTCCTATAATTTCATTTGGTTTGGATATTTTGTTAATTGGATTTCCTAGCGGTCAAGTTAGGTGCCATCATGACCTGTAATTTTTCAGCCGTGACAAAGTATGAATATCAAGATTTAATAGCAGAAAATGACAAGAAATGACAAGTCTTTCCATAAATGTATGTATTTTAAATTTCTATCATTTCAGTTGACAATTTATTTTCCAAGACATTTAAGCAGTTAAAATAATGAAAAAATGTCAAGCAATAACATGTGCATATAATGCCGGGGACGTACGACCCGATCCAATGAAATAATAAATGTGCACTGCCGGAGGGTCGAACGGCGCGAACCTTAGATGCATTTATTACCCCGCTCGTGAATCATACATGCGACGCAGTCAAACATAAATAAAAGAGTTACCCACTCGCGAATCATACATCCGACGCAGATACTCATAGATACACACATTCAAACAACCAATTCAAGACTTCATTAAGGGAAAATTATTCAAAAAATGAAAACTTCTCTTTTAACAGTCAAGAAAGTGATGCTTAGTAATTTAGAAATATATTCACGAAGTTCGACACAATTTAAGCCTTTTAAGTTTATCAATAACATTTACAAGTACGGCAAGTAAGCATGCTTTTGGATCCTAGACTACCCGGACTTAGCATTTTAGTAGCTACGCACGGACTCTCATCATTTCGTGTGTACGTAGCCTCCACCCCCACAAATATCAACACACAATTAATTATTTCACATATGGGGACAATTCCCTCTTATAAGGTTAGAAAGGATACTTACCTCGTATCAAGCCTACTTCCGGATTCAAGAATGCACTCAAACCTCCAAACTTAACGCCCAACAACTTGAAACTAGCCAAATATTACATAAACCGATCAATCTATGCTCAAAAGTTCACAATTCCACCATTTAACTGATTACCCAAGCTAATTTGTAAGATTCCTAAAATTCACCCGGGCCCACATGCTCGGATTTTGAAAATTCTTAAAGAAAGTTGTTACCCATAACCTTAGGATAAATAATATATGATTTGTACTAGATTCCATAACTAATTTCGTGGTTGAATCTTATTTTTAATAAAACCTTAGGTGTCACGACCCAAATTCCCAACCCACGGGATCGTGATGGCGCCTAACTCTATACTTGCTAGGCAAGCCAATGTTATAACTTAACTAACCTTTTCTTTTAAAAGTTTACTTAAATGCAATAGAAAAATTCATAAAGAGAAGGAAATCTAATACTTTTCAATAAATGTAATCAGGAATAATATTCGATATGATGACACGAAACATGAACTAAAACTAACTATATAACCACCTAGGGTCTGGTGTCACAATTCACGAACTACTAAAGAGTACTACAAATAAATGGGTTGAAAGAAATGTGTCTCTGTTTTGAATGAAATAAAACAGTATCTAAGTAAATAAGGGAAGACTCTAGGAATCTGCGGAAGCCAGCAGATCTACCTCGTGTCTCCATGTAATAACTCAACTATGCTCAAAGAATCAACTCTAACCGGTACCTGGATCTGCACAAGAAGTGCAGAGTGTAGTATCGGTACAACCGACCCTATGTACTGAGTAAGTGCCGAGCCTAACCTCGGCGAAGTAGTGACGAGGCTAGGACATGACACCACATAAAACCTGGACATGAATAAACATACTAGCAACAATAATATCAATTAAAAAGTTAACATTATATCCAATAATGAAAAGGGATCATGCTATTGGGAAATTAACATAAGGAGTGAGAAAAACAACAAGACATCAATAAACAGTAATCAACAATAATTTAAAGTAACAAGGATAGAAAAGGAACTCGCACGACACCACCCTTCGTGCTTTTACTCTCATCCTCCCCATATCATAAATAAGAATACACGGCATCACCCTTCGTGCTTTTACTCTCACAATGTATTTCGTTCAGGCACGACATCACCCTTCGTGCTTTTACTCCCACAATGTATTTCATTCAGGCACGACATTACCCTTCATGCTTTACACTCTTTTCTCACAATATAATTCATTCACGCACGACGTTATGAACCTGCTCAATTTTCCGAAATTCCATTCCGACTCCGATAGCCTATTTTACTCTACCGACCAGAAATCGCCAAAAACTAACTTTCGCCAATTCAAGCCTAATTCTACACCGGTCATCAAAACTTCATTCTGAACGCACTCCTAAGTCCCAAATCATCTAACGAAGCTATCGAGGCAATAAAATCCGCATTCCGAGGTCGTTCACCATTATGTCAACTCTCAGTTGACTTTCTCAACTATTAGGCTACTTTAAGAGACTAAATGCCTCAATTCTCACCATAACCACTCAGGACCCAAACCAACTGACCCAACACAACAAAAACATGATAGAAATATATAACAGATGCAGAAATGGGGGAAACATGGTAAATCTCACGGAATGACCGACCGGGTCGTTACATCTGTATAGATCAGATAAAAAAAATCATATTTTAATTTTCTATAATTTAATTTGGTTTGGATATTTTGTTAATTGGCTTTCCTAGCGGTCAAGTTAGGTGCCATCATGACCTGTAATTTTTGAGTCGTGACAAAGTATGAATATCAAGATTTAATAGCAGAAAATGACAAGAAATGACAAGTCTTTCCATAAATGTATGTATTTTACATTTCTATCATTTCAGTTGACAATTTATTTTCCAAGGCATTTAAGCAGTTAAAATAATGAAAAAATGTCAAGAAATAGCATGCGCATATAATGCCGGGGACGTACGACCCGATCCAACAAAATAATAAATGTGCACTGCCAGAGGGTCGAACGGCACGAACCTTAGATGCATTTATTACCCTACTCGTGAATCATATATGCGGCGCGGTCAAACATAAATAAAAGAGTTACCCACTCGCGAATCATACATGTGACGTAGATACTCACAGATACACTCATTCAAACAACCAATTCAAGACTTCATTAAGGGAAAATTATTCAAAAAATGACAACTTCTCTTTTAATAGTCAAGAAAGTGATGCTTAGTAATTTAGAAATATATCACGAAGTTCGACACGACTTAAGCCTTTTAAGTTTATCAATAACATTTACAAGTACGACAAGTAAGCATGCTTTTGGATCCTAGACTACCCGGACTTAGCATTTTAGTAGCTACGCACGGACTCTCGTTATTTCGTGCGTACGTAGCCCCCCCCCCCACAAATATCAACACACAATTAATTATTTCACATATGGGGACAATTCCCTCTTACAAGGTTAGAAAGGAGACTTACCTCGTATCAAGCCTACTTCCGGATTCAAGAATGTACTCAAACCTCCAAATTTAACGCCCAACAACTCGAAACTAGCCAAATATTACATAAACCGATCAATCTATGCTCAAAAGTTCACAATTCCACCATTTAAGTGATTACCCAAGCTAATTTGTAAGATTCCTAAAATTCACCCGCGCCCACATGCTCGGATTTTTGAAATTCTTAAAGAAAGTTGTTACCCATAGCCTTAGGATCAATAATATATGATTTGTACTAGATTCCATAACTAATTTCGTGGTTGAATCTTATTTTTAATAAAACCTTAGGTGTCACGACCCAAATTCCCAACCCACGGGATCGTGATGACGCCTAACACTATACTTGATAGGCAAGCCAATGTTATAACTTAACTAACCCTTTCTTTTAAAAGTTTACTTAAATGCAATAGAACAATTCATAAAGAGAAGGAAATCTAATACTTTCCAATAAATGTAATCAGGAATAATATTTGATATGATGACACGAACCACGAACTAAAACTAACTATATAACCACCTAGTGTCTGTTGTCACAATTCACAAACTACTAAAGAGTACTACAAATAAATGGGTTGAAAGAAATGTGTCTCTGTTTTGAATGAAATAAAACAGTATCTAAATAAATAAGGGAAGACTCCAGGAATCTGCGGACGCCAGCAGATCTACCTCGTGTCTCCGCGTAATAACTCAACTACGCTCAAAGAATCAACTCTGACCTGTACCTGGATCTGCACAAGAAGTGCAGAGTGTAGTATCGGTACAACCGACCCTATGTACTGAGTAAGTGCGAGACTAAACTCGGCGAAGTAGTGACGAGGCTAGGACAGGACGCCACATAAAACCTGGACATGAATAAAACTACTAGTAGCAATAATATCAATTAAAGAGTTAACATTATATCCAATAATGGGAAGGGATCATGCTATGGGGAAATTAACATAAGGAGTGAGAAAAACAACAAGACATCAATAAACAGTAATCAACAATAATTTAAAGTAACAAGGATAGAAAAGGAACTCGTATGGAACCACCCTTCGTGCTTTTACTCTCATCCTCCCCATATCATAAATAAGCATACACGGCATCACCCTTCGTGCTTTTACTCTCACAATGTATTTCGTTCAGGCACGGCATCACCCTTCGTGCTTTTACTCCCACAATGTATTTCATTCAGGCACGAAATTACCTTTCATGATTTACACTCTTTCCTCACAATATAATTCATTCATGCACGACATCACCCTTCGTGTTTTACACTCCTCCTTGCCAATCACAGAGTCATTAACAGCATACAAAGAGGAATTTTGTAGGAAATTGATATTTCATCATGGTTTCTATTTTCTTTATCATTTCAATATCAATTCAATATTCACAATATTATCCATCATGGTGGAACCGGGTACCAAACTTCCAACATTTCAACAATAACGATAATCACAAGTAAATAGGCTTTACAACTACCAAAATAACAAGAATTTACTTTTACTCACATTTTATGACCTGATCACAACGTATAGGTACTCATCACCTCACCTATACATTGGATTTAGCAACAAAATAGGTAACAAGTAGTCACATAATACTTATTCCCTCAAGCTAAGGTTAGACACAACACTTACCTCGAATTCACAGTCCACTCACTGCTCAAGAACTTCTTTTCCTTTGGAATTGGGCTTCAACTCACTCGTATCTAATCATAATTAGTTCAATATCATTAATTAGTGATAAAGGAACTAACTTTACTAAAAAATTATGGTTTTCCTAAGTTTTCTAAAAAAAAATTAAAAACCGACGCCGGGCATGTTGTTACCCAATTTTTCCTCAAAATATTTTATATTTGCATATATAGCTTGAAAATCATGTATCAATAGTAATTGATATTTTTCAACAATTTTCCTATATTTGTATTAATCTATCCAGTATTTTATTTCCAATAAATAATTATGAAATTGCATTACAAAATGATTTCAAAAGAATTTTTGGGTTTCATCTAATTATTTTGGTTCTATTAAGACCAAATTATTTAATAATTAGCCAGATTGGCACCTTTTGGCTATAATTGCAATAACTTTGCAATTATAGCCCAATCATACGATTTTATACTATCTTTTATCTAGAGTTAATCATTTGTATTTTAAATACTAAGTAATCATTCTTAATTATTTTCTACGTGTCGCGCCCCCCTCTTTCCTCCCCTTTCAGATCGGTCAGGATATTCGACATTATCGGGACAACTCATTTTCTTTTGGGAAAGGGATAAGGAATTGAAGAGTCGCCACCTAACGATTTTAGGGTCCGTTAGGGCACCTACTAAAAGTTGTTTAGAAACACATATTAGATAACCAGAGAGAGGGTAAGGGCTTGAAATTACTTCAAGGGGAAGGTATTAGGCACCCCTCGAAGTCCACAACTGTGGTTCCCGTCCAAACAAGCTTTGTGAATTTAAACAAGTAGCAAATAAGCTAAAACGAATAAAGGTTTTGAAAAGATTCGCAGTCTAGGCACACATATGCAATAAAGTTTTGAAAGATTTATGGTCTAAGCACACATGTGTAAGGGATAGGGGGGGGTCCTAGGTTGTTTATACTATAGGATCACATCAATGCAATGCCCGGTAATCACTCCTCAGAAGAGGGTCTACACATTGTATTAGCGTACCGGTCATCATATCGATATCTACCCTTTCCCACCCCATAGCGATTATTAAAGCGAGCGTTGTTTAACGATCTCTATGCGTGCTGTTACCCGTCCCTTCTTAATGGCCCTGGAGGAATTTAGGACCTCTATCTATAGGCTGTTCTAGACAGACCCCTAAGGTTGAAAGGAGAAACTACTAGGTGACATGCAAGAACAGATAGGACTTGAACAGATAAAACAGGAAAGAAGCACTTAAGAGGCTCAGTTTTACCTCCACAAATATTGCATGTCAACAGCATGTCTCAAACACAAACAAGAGGCAATTTTATTAGACATAATCCTAAGACAGGATATCTAAGTGAATATCAATGCACAGAAGTATGCAACTTGTTTATAAGCTTAATAGCAAGGACCTAATCAGTTTGCCTACTGATTTTAAAACCTGTTAGCCCTTAGACAGCAAACACAACCAAGCAGTGTTCCAACTTTTAAAGAGATTGATTACCTAAGGCTTTCCTAGGTGTGGGGTTGTGCGTAATAATTACCAGAATTGTTGAAAAATAGTTCAGAGGTTGTTTTACCTAAAAGCATGTTGTTCTAGGTGATATGATTATGCAGAGATGGTTACTAGTTTTATTAAGAGCAAGACAATTAGATGTGACACTGTTTCTACCTTTTTCGTGAGTCAGTAGTTAAAATAGGCGTGGGTAAGCAGATGTAAGCGAAATCCTAGAGCATGGTATCTAATATGCACATATAAATGCAGGATGGCTAAGACATGATTTCAGGATACACAGAATTCCTTGAAGCATGATTTCTAAAATGCACAAAGAGTTACAGGGTGAATGGGACTTGATTTTGAATGCACAGGAGTAACAACTTTTATGTTAACGTTGTTTATTGTCCTAAGAGCAGGATTTCTAAGCGATAAACATAAAGCATGGATGAGATGCTGAAACAGTAGACATGAAATCTTAGGAACATGGTATCTAGTGCATGAACATGCTGGTTCTAAAACATGGATTCTAATGCAAATAGAAACAATGTAAAGCTCAAAACATGATTTCTACCCGATGATGTTAACAGAATTATATGGCACTTCACTAGCCATCCCCAATATCTGTTTACAAATAATTATTACAGACCAACTGAGTAAATTGCATAAATAGATAAAGGAAAAGAAGAAGTTAACTTATAGGGAGTCTGAAAACAGGCCCAGATTCCCAGAACCTCAAGTTCCCAAATATTCACAGCCTTTCTCATATCCGGGTGTGTCAGAGTTCCCTAAGGACCTCAAGGGATCCCGGTCAGTGCTCACACCCAGATTTCATAACCATAAATGAGTAAGTGCAGTGTGGGAGGGCCAGCACCCAGTGCATCAGAGTTCAGAGGGATCTCACAGGAATCCCAAGGTAGTCATACACTGGACGGGGCAGAACCTAAGGACCTAAGAGTAGAGTGAGAGTTCTTGACATAACTTTAAAAAGGTTTTAATAGGAAAGACATAAAAAGACTTAATTGAATTTTTTTTTTTATAAAATATGAGAGTTGTTTAGTAAAAAATTTTTTAACAAGAGTAGGATAATTAACAAACAATAGACTAATCACATCACAAACAAATTCGGCACATTCAAATCACTGTCCTTCATACAAGGGTGATGGGAATTGGGGACACATAAAGTACATAGTATACAAGAGCATAGAAGTTCTTGTAGGGGGTTTATGGGGATTAGGGGATAGCTAATGGTATCAATACAACATGAATGTCATAACCAACACAGAACCCGATAACTTAGGATGCAATTTGCTTTGCAAAGAAAGGTTCATACTAGAAACCAGGTAAACATAAGATAGAGCAGAGTCACATTGGAACATACTACAAGGGGGTAACATATTCATAAGCATACTGATCCTAAGGGGATGTGGGACATAACATAATATGCTAGATGAACAATGATGTAGACATGTCAATTACATGTTGAACAACAAAACCATAGATAGAAACAGATCAGAAACATGATAAACTGAAGCAGTAAAATAAACATGTTGGTTTTGGGACTTGAATTGAAATCAGAACATACCAGTAAAGAGATAGTAAACACACAGTGAAGTGTAGGAGAGCACAAAGAAAGAGAGTAGAAAACTTTGAGTATGAGAGAGAGTTTTTGAACTAATGTGTTTGTGTGTGTTTAGTTCAGTGTCTGAGTATGCCTCAGTGTGTACATATATATAGTAGTTTGGAACTAGGTAAAATAAGGTAAGAAACACAATTAGGCAGTAAGTTATGGAGCTCAGAACCAACTAGAGCAACAATCAGTCCAACTACTCCCTTAATTAAGGGAGTCATTTCAAATGGTTAAAGACATGAAACAAGTAAGGAAAGGTATTATGTATGACTGAAGCATAAATAAGAAAATAATTTCAATCAGTGTAAGTGATTAGGCTAGGTACAGAAAGGTCTAATTAAAAAAACAATCAGTAAGAACCAACTAATAATAGTCAATCACATAATAAGGTAAGAAAATAGTTTACATGTGGGAAATCAGTAAAGACATAATCATAGGAAATCAGTAAAAGGTGTTAATCACAGAAAATTAGGAATTCAAATAGGAACAATGCTGATTAAGGGGAGAGTTAACACAAAACTTTATGAACAAACGGAATAAACACATAGTAGGCAAGAAGAAGCAAAAAATCAGAAACCCTAATGGACACAGTGGTACAAATCACGTAGAATCAGGGATTCAACCAGAAAACAGTAATGACTAGAGGAATTAGTAGAAAAAACATAATATAAGAGGAAGAAGCAAGAATCAGAAACCCTAATAAACATAATAGGGTAGAAATCACAAAATACTCAGATTAATCGAAGAAGGTTCATGAGAATCAAACATGCAAACAAGTTGAAAGAACGAACAGTAAAGACGAACTCAGAACACAAAGATTAAACCAAGAAACTTAGGGTTTTCAACATAACTAGTTAGGGTTAAGGGATATCTTAACAAAAATCGTTTAAACACATAAGAATCAGATAATAACACTTAAAAATCAGAGAAAATTATTTTGAAGAAAAGTTACAGAACCCTAATTAGGAAAATGAAGCGACGCTTTGAAAATCGGAAAGTTTTCATAAAAAACAAGCAAAAATATCTCAAATATTCTCAGATCAGGTTACAGATCAAAAGTGTTAAGAGATGAAATTAGGGTTTCTAGAAAATAACCCAGAAATGAGAGATGTCGGCTTAGAACCCATAGGTTTAGCCAAGAAATAGGACGATCTTACTCAAAACGAGCCATGGTGGCCTGAGGATGGTGAGGACAGGCTAGGGTGTGAGCGGACCGGCAACTGTGTCACGACCTAAACCGATGGGCCGCAATGGGAAATCGGTACCTTACTCAACCGAGCACCAACGTAACGTATCTTTCTTATTACATAATCATATACATGTGACATACGAGCCTAATAGGCCAACATAATCATTTATAAACTCAAAACATAGGCCGACAAGGCCGTACAATCTTTCACGTACACTACATGTGTATACAAGCCTCTAAGAGTACATAACTATCATAAATTTCGGGACAGAGTCCTGCCATACCAAACAATACACGTCTAAATCATACTAACCAAACAAGCAACTCCGAAGCAAATGGAGTGAACCAACATCTTCCGCTGAGCTGATAGCCTACTTGGAGGGCTCTCGACCTGTCTATCGGGACCTGGGGGCATGAAACGCAGTGACCCCGGGAAAAGAGGGACGTCAGTACGAATAATGTACTGAGTATGTAAGGCATATAAATAAATACATAAGAGACATGGAAGAAATAAAGAGTACATGACTTAACCTGTATGTCTGAATAACTTTGTAAATCATAAATTACCTTTAGCATCATGCTTATGCGTATGAATGTCATGTCGTGCATAGGTACATATTTCATAACATCATCAACCTCTGAGGGCATCTCATCATACCATATCGGCCACTGTGGGCAAAATCATCATCGTATACCAGCTGATCAGGTGGTGGTGCGTATATAACACGATAACCTTCCCCATATCCCATATATATATATATATATATATACATACATATATACATGTATATAACATCGTTTGAATATACATACATATATACGCGTATATAATGCCGTTTGAATCATATTTCAGCCACTGTGGGCAACATAATCATCATATACCAGCTGGTCAGGTGATGGTCTGTATATAACGCCGTAACCTTTCCCATATCCCATATACATATATATACATACATATATACACGTGTATAACTCCACTTGGTCATGGGCCAATGCACATGAATGTAATGCATGAAAAGTACGTTAATAAAATCTTTCGGATCTTCATAAGACCATTTTGCCTTTGAGTAATATCATAAAGTAAGCTCTTTTCAAATTTCATATTTTTCTGAGACCCATGAACAAATGATAAAATATTATGACATGGAAATTCAAGAACATAGATATCTTTAATACTTCTATGAATAGAGTAATTTATAGCATTTGTACATTGGCACGTTTCGTTCGTATCGCATGAATCATGCCAAAAGAAAGAAGGGATAGCCTTAACATATCTAGAGTAGAAAAAATCCGTGTACTTAACATGATTGACTCGAGATAAAACTATTTGAGAGACGCATCTGATGATTAATTCTCTGATCTCAACAGCACTACTCTTGCGCATAAAGGCTTTATATGCTCTACCATTACTAGTAATCTCTTTCTTTTCCACCTCAATAATGTATAAGCATTTATCAGATGGCTTATTGCTCTCCACTTCCTCAATATAAAAATAGTTTGCATGTTTATCCACTTGCCATTTTATCAAAGCTAGAAGACAAATCAACATGTGTTTCCTCTATAAGAGGGAAGACGAATGACTTCATATACAAAGTGATGGACTGAAATTTCAAAGGGATGCTCTTCACCTTGCCTTTATAAAGGTCTTTGTTAAGGACATCCTTAAAAGAACAAGAAAATATTACATGTATAAGGCTCTTTCCATGAATAATGGATTCATTCTCATCATCAACCTCCATTTCTATCATATTTGTAAAGTTTGAAAATAACTGCTGCATCCAAATAGGGCTTAGCAATAGCAGTGATTCTTGGAATAATTTGTTTTATAGTAAGGCCAACCATTTACTTGCCACCTAGCCAAAATGACCAAGAGTCATTTGGTTAAAGATTGGCTTGTTGCCACGTGGAGGGTGGGGTGGGATATTAGTTAATTAAATTTTATCCATTTATTAGTTAATCGGGTAATGTCCCGTTACCCGGTAATTAACCAATTACCCGAAAATTTGAGAATTATTCCCACTTACTTAAAATATTACTCGCTTTTCACATACCTTATACGCCTTACTATTATGGTCATGTGGTACCTTGTATGGTAGTAATCCATAAATGCCGAGTATTTTAGCTTGAGCCGTATTTTATCCCAAAATACCAAATTTCAACGAAATTCATTTTCTTCGACTTGCCTCCCCTCTCGCCTTCACGAAATTATTCATCACTTAAAATCCTTATAATATCCGAATAATCTTTTCCTTGGACTGATGTCTATTACCTTACAACAAATTCAACGTACAATACTACAGGGTGCAACACTGTCGTAACTTATTACTGTGAAGCGTAACATCACCGTAATATAATACTGCAGAGCGTAACATCGTCGTAACATATTACTGCAGAGCATAACATTGTCGTAATATAATACTAGGGGACGTAATATTGACGTAATATTGCGGGGTGTAACATCATTCCCCCCTTTGGAACCTTCGTCCTCGCATGTTAACTAATACTCTTATCATTTTCTTAACTTATATCTTCCGAATACTTTAGAACTTTCCTTTCCATCAAGGCGACTCTTCTGTGAATAAGTCCAAAGTCTAGGGCATCCCTCTTTAGGCCTCCTTCTCACACCACAACTTGTAGTTGGAATCCTTCCAGTCTCGTAACCGTTGTTACCTTTCATCATGCAACATGTATGTTTTTAATCTTGTAAGTGTGTCCAATCTCTAGGCTTCACATGTAGAGCTTGATAAGATGTCCCTTTGGGCATTTATGAGTATACTGAAGTTCTTTGCTCGGTACTTGGTTGAATTCACGAATATTATTATATCTCATCGCATAGGTCCGTTTAACCATCCGTATGAATTTATTGCCATAACTCTTACTTTAATTTGTCGTTGCTGAGGTCTGATACCAAATCCCAGCTTACTCTCGTTGCTCATTCCATATGTAAAAATTTAAGTCTTCTAATGCTTCCTTATTACTGTTCATCTTTAGAATGACGGCCTAATCTTATCTCATACTTTGTAACTTTTGTCCATCCATTATTGATTCACCTCAATATTGATCTACAATATACCACTGATAACTTAACCTTTTATGTAATATTGCTTCTAGGATTCACGTTTTATCGGAAAACGTCTGAAATGATTAGATTGATCCACCTGGGGCGATACCCTGCTTTCATAACCGTACCTCACAACATCCCAATGCGATTCACCTTGCGTGGGTACTTTAATACTGTCCAATTCGTAAAATCATTTTCTTTTCTTTGTTGAATCATTATTCAATCGAAGGCCTAAACGTCATCTTTTGTCTATCACAATTACACCCTCATTCGATTACCAGGGTGGCATTCTTAAATGCTATTAGTCTTAGACTCCTTTGAGTTCATTCAGGCTATAGTGAGCTTTATATAATTTAGAGAAACCATATGCTCTTCTTGTTTCCATGGGCTTAATCATGAGGACTTATCCATTTTTGTTACCTTCTCACTCGCCCTTTCTTATCCTTACTCTCGTCTTCTAGAACCTTGTCGCTTCACCATATAATGGCCTGCAACCTACACAACTCTATTTTTATTACTTGCAACCTTTCAACTTGATTACATCACAGATTTCCTTATGTCATTTTGGGACATCAAGCGAGACATCACATCGTCTCTAACTCTTATTTACTGTCTTAATTAGCCTCCTCGATACCTAGAAACCATAGTCTATGAGATATGCCACTATCATTCCTGGATATTAAATCCCAACACTCCCAGCCTTCTATTCGAAGTATGGACTATTCGCATATTCTGCCTTTGAGTATCTTGTACGCTGTTCACTTTTACCTTACTTACTTACTTAAAGTCTTGTATCGTATCTTTTATCTCCTTCATAACCTCGCTTCCACCTAGGTTTAATTCACGTCCATAACTTGAAGCTCTATTATAATACTCACAGCTCTGGTACATACACAATCTGGTGGGAGCTTCGTATCGACTTCTTATGAGGCTGGTACTTCTCCTAACTGGCTTCCTTGTAGAGCCATTATAGATTATAGTTGTTGTGATTTCTCTTGAACATCTGATATTAAGAGTGATTCTGTCATTTTCTCAAGCACAACTTCTATAATTTTTCTAGGTCCAATAATCAGACGCCTGATTTACTTGGGTGATGTAATTCTTTAGTTTCCTCTTCCTTCTGATCAACCTTTAGTAGGCTTAAGCTGTCTTCCGGTCTGTGGCTCATGGTATCAGTTATTACCTTATCCTTTCATGGTCGTTATAGAATATCCATGATATAATCTTCTAACGATTCAATCCTTTGTCTATGCCCTGGGCTCAATTCTTTTTTTTAAACTTATACCGGAGCCTTCTATGGCTGTATGATTGTCAACATAGCTGTTGCCTGGATAATGCTCCAAAATCTTGAGTGTATCCATAATGTACTAACTCTGGATCATTGATCAAACAATTCTTTCGTTCCATCTTAGCTTTCTTTCAATGTATACTTTTCCTGGTCTTTCTGCCCTTACGTCCATACTTAGCCTATCTTAGTGCCCATACTTGCCAGAGTTTTCATACAACTTATCTGATCTCGAATATTACTTTTAATTCTTACTTCCCGTTCATTAGCCACGGTAGGTGCCACTTTCCTTGGGAATGCTTACAATGTTGTTGCGAGATTGTTGTTACACGACCATTTCCTCTTTAGGTCGTTGTGCTTAGGTTGAAGCCTTCTTTCTTATCTCCTCAATTAGTCTTTCGTTGTAGTACTTAGGGAGAATCCTTGACTCTCATAAAGCTGTGAGCTTATTACAGACCTTTTTGATGTCCTTACTTGCCTATAATCATCCATAGTTGCTTACTTCCATGTCCTTGTGCTTGTAAGGTTGCTCCTGAACTGATATTTTGACTGCCTTCCTAGTGGAACTTTCTTTTATCCCCGTAACACCCATACGGTACCTTTAACTACCCCAACTCCTATTTGAATATTTTTCAAGTATTACAATGTCGTAACTGTGGGGCTAAATTCACTATATTGCGTTTTACTATCTTTATCTTGCACGACCTGCTGTCTTGTTTTGTATCCTCTTGACTAGCCATAACTAGGCTCTTCCTGAACCAACTACTAACTAACCGTTGGCCCATCCTCATGTCAATATTCCGTGAAGTCTTTCTTGGGTTATTTTCTTGGTCTTAACTTACGTCTCGCACTGGCTCCTTAATTATCAATAACATCTCGGGCAGGAGCCCTTACTTATTTTCCTTGACGTTGCGTTTTGCGTAATGTTGTGGAATCGGAGCATATCTGTAGCATTTGGATAAGTGCAATCTCATCCCTTTCTCATTTATCACATTCTTCCTTTTATCATTCCATATTCCTCCCTTTAGGGGAGTACTAAGAGTTGGAGCTACGACGACCTGCCTATAGATGTTTCACCTTTTCATCTTTGACATCCTTCCACATAATCGATGACTCTTACTCGCCTTGCGCTAATCCTCCCATACCAAGGATAGAAAAATCCCTTACTCACGAGGGTGAAATTTAGTATATTTGGCACATACAGCCCCTTAAGCTGAACTTTGCTCACATTGCTTGTTGTAGGGAAGCGTCTTCCTGAATGATCATTCTCTGAATTTCTCATGAATCTTCTTTTGTCGTCCATTCTATTATTAGCGGAACAAAATCTGAAGTTCTTACAATGGTGACTATCAGCAGTCACTCAGTCCCTACTTCATGTTTAGTTTATCTTGTTCACCAATCCATACTGGTTCTATTACTTTGGGGTCTAACATTTCCTCTTGGTAATCATTCTAGAGTTGCGAATTATTTCTTCAAATGAGGAGATGATTGTATGAGCTATACTCTTTTGTTGTCCTACGGACTGCCACGTTTCTTTCTTCACATGACTATAGATTTTGTAATATTGTCATCTTTTGATATACCATTGTCATCCATGTATCACATCTTACTCATAATGCTTTATTAATTCTCTTCTTATTTCCCACTAACATTTATGCCTATCACTTTATTCTGAAAACTTGAACAAGACATTCTTTTTGCTCCTAGCTTCCCTTTGCTCTATCTAATGGCTCTTCAAGTTGCTTAACGTTTTCGCTTTACTAGGGACGCGAGCCACACTAAGGTAATATTTATCCCTTCAAGGCTTATAGTGCATGTCTTTGTAGCACTCATATCTGGCTGCGCTATTTCAGAGTGCACCATCTAGGTGTCTCATAAAGAGATTCATTAGCACATTTGCAATATCCTTCGGAAATGTCAACTGATGCAATCAATTCATCCATCATATCTTCTAATACTACTTTTGTTAAACCCCCATAGGGCATATCTAGAAAGGGTGCGACCAATTATATATACCTCTGTTACTATTGAATATAACTCAAAAAGCTTATGTTCCTCTGCCTCAATTATAAACGTTGTTAACCTTCATTAACTGGGTACCTCGTATCCTGTTTCACCTTGCTCCTTTTACTTGCTGAAACTTGTACTTATCTTCATAATCTCTCATTGTCCTTTACCATTTGGCATTCTTTCCTTAAGGCTTCTTATCAGGAAGCTTACACCTTTCAGTACACCCATGATCTGCTGAAGACCTCATATTTACTTATCATAAGAATGATACGAAGTCGAGTTCCCATAATTCAACACTTCCACAACTATATCTCTTATCGATCATCTTTCTGAACATAGGCATCGTCTTATTACGAATAAAAATAAAAGCTCGGGACTTGAATTCTTATAAGTGAGCTCTACCACACGATCTAGAGTAAGAAGAAAGAGTGACAATCCTAAATGCCCTGTAGCCTCCAGCTTATAAGTGTGGTGCACGACACACCCATAAACAAGACTCTACTAGACACGACTTGTAGACTCCATAGGACATAACTACTCTGATACCACTTTTTTCACGACCCAAACCGATGGGCCGCGACGGGCACCCGGTACCTTACTCAACCGAGCACCAATGTAACATATTTTTCTTATTACATCATCATATAAATGTGACATACGATCCTAATATGCCAACATAATCATTTATAAACTCAAAACATAGGCCGAAAAGGCTGTACAAACTTTCACGTACACGACATATGTCTACAAGCCTCTAAGAGTACATAACTGTCATAAAGGTCGGGACAGAGTCCCGCCATACCAAACAATACATGTCTAAATCATTCTAACCAAACAAGCAACTCCGAAGCAAATGGAGTGCACCAACATCTTCCGCGGAGCTGATAGCCTACTTGGAGGGCTCTCGACCTATCTATCGGGACCTGCAGACATGAAACGCAGCGTCCTCGGGCAAAAAGGGATGTCAGTACAAATAATGTACTAAGTATGTAAGGCATATAAATAAATACATAAGAGACATGGAAGAAATAAAGAGTACATGACTCAATCTGTAAGTCCGAATAACTTTGTAAATCATAAATTACCTTTAGCGTCATGCTTATGCGTATGAATATCATGTCGTGCATAGGTACATATTTCATAACATCATCAGCCTCTGAGGGCATCCCATCATATCATATCGGCCACTGTGGGCAAAATCATCATCGTATACCAGCTGATTAGGTGGTGGTGCGTATATAACGCCATAACCTTCCCCATATCCCATATACATATATATACACATATATAATTTCGTTTGAATATACATACATATATACGCGTATATAATGCCATTTGAATCATATTTTAGCCACTGTGGGCACCATCATCATCATATACCAGCTGATCAGGTGGTGGTGCGTATATAACACCGTAACCTTTCCCATATCCTATATACATATATATACATACATATATACGCGTATATAACTCCATCTGGTCATGGGTCAATGCATATGAATGCAATGCATGAAAAGTACGTTAATAAAATCTTTCGGAGTTTCATAAGACCATTTTGCCTTTGAGTAATATCATAAAGTAAACTCTTTTCAACTTTCATATTTTTCTGAGACCCATGAACAAATGATAAAATATTATGACATGGAAATTCAAGAACATAGATATCTCTAATACTTCTATGAATAGAGTCATTTATGGATTGTGCATTTGCACGTTTCGTTTGTATCGCAGGATCCAAAAAAAAGAAGGGATAGCCTTAACATACCTGGAGTAAAAAACATTCGTGTACTTAACATGATTGACTCGAGATAAAACCATTTGAGAGACACATCTGATGATTAATTCTCTGATCTCAAGAAATACACTTGCGCATAAAGGCTTTATATGCTCAACCATTACTGGTAATCTCTTTCTTTTCCACCTCAATAATGTATAAGCATTTATCAGATGGCTTATTGCTCTCCACTTCCTCAATAGAAAAATATTTTGCATGTCTATCCACTTGCCACTTTATCAAAGCTAGAAGACAAATCAGCATGTGTTTCCTCTATAAGAGGGAAGACGAATGACTTCATATACAAAGTGATGGACTGAAATTTCAAAGGGATGCTCTTCACCTTGCCTTTATAAAGGTCTTTGTTAAGGACATCCTTAAAAGACCAAGAAAAGATAACATGTATAAGGCTCTTTTCATGAAGGATGGCTTCATTCTCATCATCAACCTCCATTTCTATCATATTTGTAAAGTTGGAACAATAACTGCTGCGTCCAAATAGGGCTTAGAAATAGCTGTGATTCTTGGAGTAATTTGTTTTTTTGTAAGGCCAACCATTTACTTGCCACCTAGCCAAAATGACTAAGAGTCATTTGGTTAAATATTGGCTTGTTGCCACGTGGAGGGTGGGGGGTGGGATATTAGTTAATTAAATTTTATCCACTTATTAGTTAATCGGGTAATGTCCCGTTACCCGGTAATTAACCAATTACCCGAAAATTTGAGAATTACTCCCACTTACTTAAAATATTACTCGCTTTTCACATACCTTATACACCTTACTATTATGGTCATGTGGTACCTTGTATGGTACTAATCCATAAATGCCGAGTATTTTAGCTTGAGCCGTATTTTATCCCAAAATACCAAATTTTAACAAAATTTATTTTCTTCGACTTGCTTCCCCTCTCACCTTCACGAAATTATTCATCACTTACAATTCTTATAATATCTGAATAATCTTTTCCTTGGACTGATGTCAATTACCTTACGACCAATTCAACGTACAATACTGCAGGGTGCAACACTGTCGTAACTTATTATTGCGAAGCCTAACATCACTGTAATGTAATACTGCAGAGGGTAACATCGTCGTAACATATTACTGCAGAGCATAACATTGTCATAATATAATACTGCGGGACGTAATATTGCGTGGTGTAACACACTGGTCCCTAGAGGACCTCAAAGACAGTAGGAATCCCGATCATAGGAGAGCCGTTAAGACTGGGAGTGGTGGTGAGCCACCATAGTTGACGGCGAGCAAGAAACAATGATGGGAGATTAGGGTTAGGGAAGAGAGAGTTTGGGAGAGAAGGAGAGTGTGACGGCGAAGAGTGTGAGGGGGGAATGAGAGAAAATGAGGGTTTGGGAGGGGGATCATTTTGTTTAATTAAGGTAAGGGATATCTGGTCCGTTGATCTGAGTGATCAACGGTCGGGATTGAAATGGGGTGTTGGGTTGCGCATATCAGATTGGGCTCAAGGATATTTGGGATTGGCGTCTGTTGGGGTTGATTTAATAAGGTTTGGGCTAGTTTAATTAGGATAGAATCGAAATAAAAGTGGTTCTTTGTTAAATACCCATCTTAAATTAATTAAAATAATTTATAACAATAGTTGTTAATTGTAAAAAAAAATTTTCATGCGTAGAAAATAATTAAAATAATTACTTAGTATTTACAATATAAATGATTAATTTCTGGTGAAAAAATGGTACAAAATTATATGATTGGGCTATAATTGCAAAGTTATTGCAATTATAGCCAAAAAGTGCCAGTTTGGCTAATTATGAAATAATTTGGGCTCAATAGGTCCATAAATATAAATAATCTATCAAGAAATGTTTGGAAGTCATTTGTGATGCAATTTTGCAATTATTTATTGAAAATAAAATACTGGACAAATTTATAAAATGTAGAAAAATTATGAAAAAATACCAATTGATATTAATGCATGATTTTGAAGATACGTATGCAATTTAAAAAATATTTTGGGAAAAATTGGGTATCAACAATTGCCCCTCTTTACTTGGAAAGGATGAAAGAGTTTGTCGGATAAAGACATGATGGCTAATTTTGACCGAGCGAAATGGTTTGGGAGAGATTTAGGGTCGCGCCCTGGTTTCTGAGCTGCCTACATATCCCTGGTTTTACAAGAATCATGCCGTATGTAGTTCCGGATCCATCAGTGAAGTATACCGGTGAAGTCATCACAATAACAGACGCAATATCTAGGGCTAGATAAATGAACGGTTCTATGGGAGAGGTTAGGTTTGATATGGCTGGGAGAATTGGAGCGGGATCACTCCTGCGGGGTAGCCGTTGCTCACCGGGTTACCTACAAAGAGGAATACTGCGAGTGTATATTATGCATAAATTTAAACATGACGCAGGCTCCCGTTGGACTATGAATGTTGTCTTCGGACGGAGATGATGATGTCTTTAGACCATGAGATCCCGGGACATGAATTGTTTGATGAAGGATTCACAGGACATGAAGATGGTGCCTACGAAAGATGACGCCTTTGAATAATGATATGCAAAATTCAGAGAGAACCTCAGGCCATGACATGACATTCTGACCATTAAGATGGTGCCTTCGAACTATGAGACCTTTGGACAGGTTGGCGATATTTCAGCCCGTGATGCCAACAAGACGAAGCTTAGTCTTGCAAAGTGGAGGGCAGAGCTTAGCCCGAAAGAAGAGCAAAGTAGATATTGTTGGAGAGACAGCGCTTAGTCTCAATGAAAATAATGTAAGTTTGAGGCAGATCTTAGTCTCATGCAGGTATGGAGACAGAGCTTACTCTCATGCAAGTGAAGGCAGAGATTAGCCTCGTGCGAATGCGGAGGTAGAGCTTAACCTCATGTAAGGTGGAGACAGAGCTTAGTCTCATGCAAATGAAGGCAGAGATTAGCCTTACGCAAATGCAGAGGTAGATCTTAACCTCATGCAAGGTGGAGACAGAGCTTAGTCTCATGCAAATGAAGGAAGAGATTAGCCTTATGCAAATGCGGAGGTAGAGCTTAACCTCATGCAAGGTGGAGACAGAGCTTAGTCTCGTGAAATATGCGGGACAGGGCTTTGTCCCATGCAAATGAAGGCAGAGATTAGCCTTATGCAAAGGGAAGGCAGAGATTAGCCTTATGCAGATGAGGGAGGTAGAGCTTAACCTTATGCAGGATGAAGGCAATGTTTAGCCTTATGCAGAAGTAGAATGAATAGCAGAATTTCGTAGCTGGTAGCAGATTTTGATAACGCGATTGTTGTGAGGATTGTGACTTTGAGGCATGTCTATATTTTTTCCTTGCATCCAAAGAAAAATCATGAGTTTTGTAGATGGGGGAGGTTTGTTCGTGTCTTCGCTGGATTTACTTGCTTCACTTTTCTTGGTCTGATGATTCTGTTTGCGTCATCGGAGGTAGCGTTTGCTAAACAAAGTTATATTTTGAAAACACGCATGATTTTATAAAGACATAGTAAAAATATATTTTGAGAAATTTAGATGAACCGATGACCGTGACATGGTTCAAGACATTGCAACCACTCATGGGATTTTGAGGGTCCTCCTCAAAATTCTGCCCCAGTTAGATGGTTGACGATTCTGACTGTTGTACATGCTGTGATCGACTGAACTTGCTTCGAAATTTTGAGGGTCCTCCTCAAAATTCTGCCCCAGTTAGATGGTTGACGATTCTGACTGTTGTACATGCTGTGATCGACTGAACTTGCTTCGAAATTTTGAGGGTCCTCCTCAAAATTCTGCCCCAGTTTCCAATTGCGGGGGAAAATGAGATTTTTATTGAATTATGATCGAACCCATAGGGCTGCCTATGTATCCCCTCTTAAACGGGAATCAGGTCAGGCGTAGTTGAATTTACATCATTAAAGAAAAACATAGAAAGTTACACATAATATTGTTTGACTGCATCTGAATTGATTGGATTTGGCCAAACTTCTCCATCCATTTCTGCAAGTATGAGAGCTCCTCCTGTCAATACTCGGTGAACCATATACGGACCTTGCCATTTGGGAGAAAATTTCCCTTTGGCTTCGTCTTGATGTGGAAAAATATTCTTTAACATCAGCTGCCCCGGTGTGAACTGTCTTGGCTTGACTCTCTTGTTGAAGGCTCTGGACATTCTATTTTGATAAAGTTGACCATGACATATTGCATTCATCCTTTTCCCATCTATGAGGGACAACTGCTCGTAGCGTCCTTTTATCCATTCTGCGTCGGTGAGCTCAACTTCTTGTATGATTCTTAAGGAAGGGATCTCCACTTCGGCAGGGATAACAACTTCTGTACCATAAACTAGTAAATAAGGAGTTGCCCGGTTGATGTGCGGACTGTGGTGCGGTATCCCAGTAAGGCGAATAATAATTTTTCATGCCACTGTTTGTGCTTTTCTATCATCTTTCTCAATATTTTTTTGATGTTTTTTTTGGCGGCTTCCACAACTCCATTCATCTGTGGTCTATAGGCTGTGGAATTCTTGTGCTTGATTTTGAAAGTCTCGCACATGGCTTTCATCAGATCACTGTTGAGATTGGCACCGTTGTCGGTGATGATTGACTCCGGAACCCCGAACCAACAAATGATACAGTCACGGACAAAGTCTGCCACGACTTTCTTAGTCACTACTTTGTATGATGCCGTTTGACCCATTTGGTGAAGTAATCAATAGCTACTAGGATGAACCTGTGTCCATTTGAGGCGGTAGGCTCTATCGGTCCAATAACGTCCATTCCCCAGGCGACGAATGGCCAAGGTGAGCTTGTTGCATTGAGCTCATTTGGGGGTACCTTTATCATATCTGCATGTACCTGACATCGATAACATTTCCGGACATATTGGATGCAGTCCGTTTCCATGGTCATCCAGAAGTAACCGGCTGTGAGTATTTTCTTTGCTAAGACAAAACCATTCATGTGTGGGCCACAGGTCCCAGCATGTATCTCTTCAAGTAGCCTGGAGGCTTCCTTTGCATTGACACATCTTAATATCCCAAGTCAGGAGTCCTCCTATACAGGTTTCCTCCGCTGAGAAATAAATTATTAGAAAATCTCCGGAGTGTGCGTTTCTGAGTGTGATTTGCAAGCTCTAGGTACTCTCCCTTTGACAAATATTCCCTGATGTCGTGGAACCATGGTCTCCCGTCTGCTTCTTCTTCAATGTGGGCACAGTATGATGGTTGGATATGGATCTTTACTGGAATAGGATTAATGAAGTTCGTATTTGGGTGTTGTATCATGGATGATAGAGTGGCCAATGCATCGACAAACTCGTTCTGAATTCTAGGGACGTGCCGAAATTCTGTCTTTGTGAACCTTTTTCTCAATTCCTGCACATGGTGCAGATATGGCAATATCTTGGAATTCTTGGTAGCCCATTCTCCTTGTACTTGGTGTATTAGCAGATCTGAGTCACCAATTACTAAACTCCTGAATACTCATGTAAATAGCCATATTGAGCCCTAAGATGCAGGCCCATATTCTGCCATATTGTTGGTACAGGGAAATCTGAGTTTGGCAGATACCGGGCAATGTTGACCTATTTCCGATATCAGGACAACTCCAATGTCGGCTCCTTTGAAATTGGCTTCTCCATCGAAGAACATTCTGCACCCGTCATAGGATTCTGCAATGTCTTCCCCTATGAATGACACTTCTTCATCAGGAAAATACATTTTCAGGGGTTCGTATTCTCCTCCCACGGGGTTCTCGGCAAGATGATCTACCAGTGCTTGCCCCTTGACCGCTTTTTGAGTCACATAGACAATGTCGAATCACTCAGCAGGATTTTCCATTTGGCCAGTTTGCCAGTGGGCATGGACTTCTGAAAGATATACTTCAAGGGATCCATCCTTGATATGAGATATGTTGTGTAGGCACAGAAGTAATGCCTCATCTTATGAGCTACCCAAGTTAGAGCACAGCAGGTACGTTCCAGTAGAGAATACCGTGCCTCATGTGGAGTGAACTTCTTACTCAGATAATAAATAGCATGTTCCTTTCTTCCTGACTTGTTGTGCTTCCCCAGAACGCAGCCAAAAGCTCCATCTAATACAGCAAGGTAGAGTAACAAGGGTCTACCTGGCTCTGGCGGGACCAAGACTGGTGATGTTGACAAGTATTCCTTGATTCTGTCAAAAGATTTCTGACAATCATCGGTCCATTCGGTCGCAGCATCTTTCTTCAGCATCTTGAAGATTGGTTCACATATAACCGTGGACTGGGCTATGAATCGGCTGATGTAGATAAGGCGTCCCAGGAAACTCATCACATCTTTCTTATTCTTTGGTGGTGGCAATTCTTGGATGGCTTTGACCTTTGATGGATCTAGTTCTATTCCCTGGCGTCTGACGATGAACCCAAGCAATTTCCTAACAGGAACTCCGAACGCACACTTTGCGGGGTTTAACTTCATGTTGTACTTTTGCAGCCTGTCAAAGAATTTTCTCAAATCTGCTGTATGGTCAGTGGATCTCTTGGTCTTGATGATGACGTCATCCACATACACCTCAATTTCTTTATGTATCATATCATGGAAGATAGTGGTCATAGCTCTCATATATGTGTCCCCAGCATTATTTAGGCCGAACGACATCATCCTATAACAGTAAACTCCCCACGACGTAATGAAAGATGTTTTCTCAGCTTCTTCCTCGTCCATCCAAATCTGGTGGTAACCAGGAAAACATTCCACGAACGATTTAAGTTCATGCTTTGCACAATTGTCAATCAAGATGTGTATGTTCGGGAGAGGAAAATCATCCTTTGGACTGGCCCGTTTGAGATCCCGGTAGTGGACACAAACTCTGACCTTTCCATCTTTCTTGGGTACTGGCACGATGTTGTCTAACCATGTCGGATATTCAACTACCCTGAGAACCTTGGCGTTGATTTTCTTGGTAACTTCCTCTTTGATTTTCAGACTCATATCAGGCTTGAATTTTCTGAGCTTCTGCTTTACCGGCGGGCACATTGGATTGGTTGGTAATTTGTGAGCCACAATGGATGTACTTAGACCAGTCATGTCATCATACGACTATGCAAGTATATCTTCATACTCTTTCAAGAATTGTGTGTATTCCACTTTCTTTGATGGCGATAGATGAATGTTGATGCGAGTTTCTTTGACAGTGTCTGAATCTCCCAGGTTGACTATCTCGGTTTCGTCCAGATTGGACTTAGGTCTATTTTCAAAATCCTCAAATTCTCTGATAATTTCATCCGTATGATATCTTTCCTCCTCTGAATCATTTTCCTTTTGTTGCGTTGTGTGATTGCATGTCACAATCATTGGTTCATCAAGATAGGAAATAGTAATGTTGTAAGATAAAATAATGAGAGAAAATAATAATAAATGAATACAGATTCGTTGAAACGTAAAAGTGATTTTTGAGTGTTTTTGGAACATTGGAGATTTTATTGGAAAATGCAAAAAATGGAAAAGGTGAAAAGGAAATCAATAGCAAAAAATGAAATAAACAATGCTTGTTCAGCCTTGCCACCCCGGGATTCGTCGGGCCCTGGATGGTCTGACAGTCCAATTCTTGAGGAATGATCCCTTACTCACAACTTGGATGGTAGGGCCTTCCTCCTTCTCCTCCTACTCCTCCTCCTCAACAACAACACAACAGTCCATGTCACCATCTTCCAGGAATAAATCTTTCAAAGCTGCTAGAGTTACTTCTTCTTCTGACCCCCATATGATATCAGCTTGCTGGAAAGTCTGCTTAAAATGTGATATAGGCTGTTCCAACGGATATTAGGGACCGCGCCATGGTGGCAACCAGTCTTCGTACTCCTGCCAAGTGTATTTGTATCCCAGCCCAAAAGTGGTGCCATGGTGCTTCAACTGTATTGGTTTGGAAATCCCCTGAAGATTTTTCCCGAGTCTTCTGCCAGGCTCGTATCCACTTCAGTTCTATATGCTTTCGATCTTAGTCCCACCATTTGTCTTTATCCACTACATAGACCCGTTCAATATGGTGGTAGGTTTCTCTACCCAGCCTTCTTCTTCCTTCAATCACCGGGATGGTCTGGCGACCATAGATAGGATTGCTTCCGTCTCCATGGATAATCACTTCCTGGTGGGTCCATTAAAATTTTACCATCTGATACAATGTTGATGCTACAGCCCCGGCGACATGTATCTATGGGCGTCCCAACAACAGATTATAGGATGCCGATATGGCTATCACCTGAAATTCAATTTTGAACCATGTAAGTCCCATCTGCAGACAAAGACTGATTTCACCGATGGTAGACCTCTAAGAACTGTCGAAAGCATTTACATTCATAGATCCTTCTTTGATCTCGTGCAGTTCCTTGCCCAATTTCTTGAGTATTGTCAACGGACAGATGTTGAGGCTGGATCCACCATCGATCAGAATCCTGGTGATGAAGTAGTCCTCACATTGCACAGTGATGTGTAGTGCTTTATAATGACTTAGCCCTTCAGGCGGCAGCTCGTCCTCGTGGAAAGTGATCTTGTGACTCTCCAGTACTTGTCCTACCATATTGGCCATTTCTCCACTAGTTATGTTATTTGGCACATATGCTTCGTTCAACACTTTCATCAAAGCATTCCTGTGTGTCTTTGAATTTTGCAGCAATGACAGAATAGATATCTGGGTGGGACTTTTGTTCAGCTGACCGATGACTGAGTATTCCCTAGCCTGCACCTTCCTCCAAAGATCATCTGGGCCTGTCTCAATGACGGGTATCCTGTTGGAAGCATTCTTGCTTGACTCTGCCAAGTGTTCAGGTGTATAGACCCTTTCGGTCCTTGTCATCCCCTATGCAACACCATCTTCTTCTATCTTGACTTTACCTTTCCTTCTTGCTTCAGCCGTGTAATCCTAAGGTACAACCTTGTCATTGAAAGGCAGCGTGGTTAAAACTATCACCGTGATTAGTACAACTACTTTCACTTCAAATGGAATGGGTGCCTTAGCAGGAGACATAACTTCAACCTCGAACGAAAAATGTGTGTTTGCAGGTGGTGACGTTTCAAACTTAAATAGGAATGACGCAGTTACCTCGACGTCTCCGGATGGCTGAAGCTGGACTATGATGGGATTAAAAGTGACTTCTGGATTCTTTGGGTCATCACCTTCTATGATTAAATCGATCGATCCCTCTGGGTCCCAATCTTCTTCTATCTCTATCATATTGACACCCCTATGGTCTGGAAGCGGATTATTGCAAACATTGGGAGCAAATTCTTTTGCCTGTATGACCTTGTTATCAATCATAGACTGGATCTTATCCTTCAATGAGCGACATTCATCAATTGTATGCCCCTTCATGCCGGAATGGTATGCACATGTCTTGTTTGGATTGACCCATTGGGATGGATTTTCAGGGGTTATAGCAGGGTTAAAAGTGACATAACCAACAACTTTTAATCTTTCATACAGCTGGTCGATAGCTTTAGTAATGGCAGTGTATTGTTTAGGAGGTCTGGGATCAAAGTTGGGTCGAGGCCTCGGAAAATTTTGGCGAGTAGGGGGTGATTGGAAGTGAGATGGCTGAGAGTTGTAGGTATGATAAACAAGAGCTGGTTAGGAATATCTGGGGGAAGTAGGCTGATACGTAGACAGTGGAGATGGCTGATATGTTGATGGAGGTGCTGACTGATAGGTGGGCGAGGGTGCTTGATAGGTGAGTGGGGAAGTTCTGTATACCAACGGGGATTTGGGTACCTGTGCAACCATTATCGTTCCTGCATCTTTCTTCTTGGATATACCACCAGACTACAAGGCTTTGTTGGTGGCCTGTAGGACCTCAAAGTTAGTGGCCATTCCACTCTTGATACCTTCTTCAATTCTCTCACTCAGCTTGATGATGTCAAAGAATTTGTGATTTTCAATAACCATTAACCTCTCATAATACTGCGGGTTTTGTGCCCGGACGAAGAATTTGTTCATTTTCTTTTCCTCTAGGGCAGGCCTAGACCTTTGCTGCTTCAGATCTTCAGCGAGCAGCATACTCGCGAAAAGTTTCGGTAGGCTTATTTTTAAGGTTCTGGATGTAGAACACGCTGGTGCATTCTCCGTATTGAACCTGAATTGGTCCATGAAGTCTGATGCCATACTTACCCAGTCGGACCACTTCTTAGGGTTTTGGATGATATACTAAGATAAAGCATCTCCCGTGAGGCTCCTCATGAACAATTTCATGCGAATCTTCTCGTCTCTTCCTACTCCAACCAATTTATTACAATAGGTCCTCAGATGGACCCTAGGATCACATGTACCATTGAACATTTTGAACTTAGGAGGTTTGTAACCCTCCGGTAGTTCAACATCGGGATGTATGCAGAGATCTTCGTAGTTCAACCCTTCGACTCCGTTGCTTCCTTAAACGCCCTGAACTCGACTAGTCAGCTTCTTGAGTTTCTCGGCCAAATTCTTAATGAGCATATCCTTCTCACTGGATTTAGGTGTGTAAGCAATGTGTTGGGTGGAGTGAGGTAGAGTCTCCACGTACATGGGGTTGTTCTGATGACCTGGTGTTTGAGCATAGAGGTGGTCACTTGTGGAGTCTTGTTTTTCAGGCATAATTAGTGGGGTATTTATTGGAGCGTGGAAAGTGTTGTGTTGGTGTTGCGGTGGGATAATTTGTTTTTTCGGTGGAGTTGTACGATGATGAGTTATGGGAGGGTTCTGTTTGTTTGGGGTGTTCTAAGGAGGTATGGGATTTTGAATGACATCTGAGACACTGAGTGAGAAGGATAAATTTGCCAAGTTTCGGACATGCTCAAGCTCCCCTTGGAGTTTCAACAACCTTTGTTCAAGTTGTGACATAGCATCATTCTGAACTTGAGTACCTTGATTGTCAAGAGCTTCTGTTCGTTCCACTGGTGTTGTGTTTTCTTGTCTGATGTTGCTCAAATCTTCCATTTTGCCTTTGCCTTTGCCTTTAAGTGGGACTAGGAGGAGGAGGAGGTAGAGGCCCTCTAGATCTTGTGTGATATGATGATGATGCCAGAATGCATGAACCAACCTTTGGGGAGGGGAATAATCAAAAGAGAAACAAAAACAAAAATAAAAGGTAGCTAAGTCAGTGAAGATCATGAGAAAATATTGTAGTATTTAAACACATAGTGCAGGAATAAAAACGTGTCCTAATTTTGGAGCCTCGTTGTGCCAGAGGTAGGCCTAGCGACAAGTTCATTTTGGAGAGCTTAGATTCAAAAATGCATCATTTCATTAATGAAAAATAAACGAATCCAAAACGACACTAAAATAATAAGCAGGAAATAAAGTCACTAATGGCACTTGGCCTTATTACATTTGTAAAAGCAATGAAAAGGAAATCTAGACTACTTAGTCCCCGAAGGACCTTCCCCAGGCTTGGTCTTCTTGGTTCTGTCAATCAGGTTCCCCAGGTCGTGCTTGCTCAACAGCAGGTATACCGTTGCTAGATGCCCTCCTTCGTTTCCCTCAGCATTCTAGCGGCCGGCGACCCTTTTTCTTGTCTTTGCTTCTAGCTACATCAGACCCTGCTCCAACTATACCAACCTTTCACTAGATTTGATGGCCCTTTCCTTCCACTCATCGATCAGTTCCATATTAGTCTTGTGTTGATCTAGATGCTCGGCCTCGGACTCACGAATCCTTTTGCGCAGTTTATTGTATTTCACCTGAGCCTCAGCTGCTTCGTCTATGGCCCTCTTACTGCTGATGCCTGGCTCAACTATCCTCGTTATGCTGTCTTCCAACCATGATAGGTAAAGGCGTACATGCCCTGCGTGGTATCTATCGGGCTCGATGATTTCCTTTTCTGTGATAACCTTGAGATGCCACAGATGCTGAGCTTCACATTTGTATAGGATATCGTCGTCCTGAAAATCTTCCCTGTAATGACTCATTTTGGAGACTCGCCGTATAACTTGCTTTCTACCCGCCTGTCTCATGACTCTGATGGGAACATAGGGATATATGCCCCTTAAACCAATCAACACCAGGTGCGGAGCGTCCCTCAGTCTGATGATGAATTCACTGGTAGGGAACCATTCGAACATCCACTAAATCTAGTCCTCGGTCAAATTATCAAAAAACTGTGCCCATTCTGTAGGATTTTCCGGTTGAGCAAACTTATCAGGGATGTTGGTCATCCTCTTAGGGTGGTGGAAGGCTATATGATCATTCCACGCCCTTCGTGGAAATTCCGAACGGTATTGGCCTCTCGGGAGATGCTCCAATAACCATACCTGTAGTAGCAGATTGCAACCCTCAAAGTATTTGGCCCCCTTCTGGCAGTGGTCCAAGGCTCAGTATATGTCTGCTATGATCATAGGGACAATGGTATATGTTTGCCCTTTGATCCCCTCCATTAAGGTTTTGTCTACCATAGCCAGTTTAGTGTGAATCCGGTATCTTTTTCTTGGAAACACCATCAGACCTAGGAAGCAAATGATGAACACAAAAACCCTGCGATGAATGTGACCCAAGGAAGTAATAGAGAACTCGTCGTGGAAGATACAATAGGATTTTCTATGGCGGTATCATTCATAGAGATAGTCAAAAGGTATGTAGGACTCTGTCAGGCACTCTAAACCATCGTTCTTCTTCAAACCCATCATTTTCAGGACCCCTAGCGGCACGGTTCTCCGGCACCAACAAACCTGGACTGTCCCAAGGTAATCCCACAAAGCCCCCTATTTCCTCCAAGAGGGGGTCATTTATATGTTTCCAAAACGGAACACCGATCTTTCTCTGTCCCAGAACATAGTGGCTTCTTCGATCAACATGTTGTTTGGTTGAATCTCCAGTAAAGAGGGCAAGTTCCTGAGGACCCTCTTCACATGGTCTTTGTCAATGGGCGAGAGGTCTTTCCACCAATCCAGTAATAGTGGTGGTATTCTTTGGACCATGCGGAACCTGGGGACTTCATGCCTCATTTTCTGCAAAATAGATAGGTTAGACCCTTACCCCCGTCAGACTCAACTATTTATACACTTATGATTAGCATTCATGAATTTAGTTCTCCAAATAAATGCACAGAACGTGACTGCGTCCGTTGGGATTATGAAAAGCCCGGTGGACTTTTGGATAAGGCTGTCTTAAAGGGTTATCCTGCGGATGACATGTTAACCCGGCTAGATTTGACCATGATGCATGCACAATATAACAGATCAAGGTTTCTATGGGGTTTTAGACCCGTACCCTCAAGCGGACAACTTGAGGGGGAAAGGCACGGAACCGTCGACTGCACCGCTGATCGACTAGTTTTACCAAAAATAAGCCTTTCCAAATTTAGGGGTGATATAAAATGGAAGGGCGCAAACACTCATCAAGAGTTGCTATAAGATTTGTATAGGCACGAGTGGAATATGATGTTGAACATGATTTATGAAACAATAAATGAGCAATAAAAGCATGTTGTCATGTATTTGCATGTTATGAAAGCGGTAAATACAATAGTTATAATTGAAAAAGCAGTTACAAAGGAAAACAAAAAGAAAAATGTCAGTTTTTATTTTGAAAGGAATAAATACTTGAAAGAGATAAACAATTAATGGCACACAAAGGGGGAAAGAGAAAGGTCGCAAGTATTAACAAAGTAAAGACAAGTTCACAAAGCAGTTTGAAATGGTAAAAGCCTAGATAAGTCCCCAGCGGAGTCGCCATGCTGTCGCGCCCCCCTCTTTCGTCCCCTTTCGGTCGGTCAGGGTATTCGACATTATCGGGACAACTCATTTCCTTTAGGAAAAAGGGATAAGGAATTGAAGAGTCGCCACCTAATGATTTTAAGGTGCGTTAGGGCACCCACTAAAGGTTGTTTACAAACACAGATTAGATAACCAGAGATAGGGTAAGGGCTTGAAATTACTTCAAGCGGAAGGTGTTAGGCACCCCTCGAAGTCCACAACTGTGGTTCCCGGGCAAACAAGCTTTGTGAATTTAAACAAGTAGCAAATAAGCTTAAACGAATAAAGGTTTTGAAAAGATTCACAGTCTAGGCACACATATGTAATAAAGTTTTGAAAGATTTATGGTCTAAGCACACATGTGTAAGGGATAGGGGGAACCTATGTTGTTTATCCTATAGGATCACATCAATGAAATGCCCGGTAATCACTTCTCAGAAGAGGGGATACACGTTGCATTAGCACACCGGTCATCATATCCATATCTACCCTTTCCCACCCCTTAGCGGTTATTAAAGTGAGTGTTGTTTAACGATATCTATGCGTGCTGTTACCCGTCCCTTCTTAATGGAACTGGAGGAATTTAGGACCTCTATCTATAGGTGGTTCTAGACAGACCCCTAAGGTTGAAAGGAGAAAATACTAGGCGACATGTAAGAACAGATAGGACTTGAACAGATAAAACAGGAAAGAAGCACTTAAGAGGCTCAGTTTTACCTCCACAAATATTGCATGTAAACAACACGTCTCAAACACAAACAAGAGGTAGTTTTATTAGACAGGATATCTAAGTGAATATCAATGCACAAAAGTATGCAGCTTGTTTATAAGCTTAATAGCAAGGACCTAATCAGTTTGCCTACTGATTTTAAAACCTGTTAGCCCTTAGACAACAAACACAACCAAGCAGTTTTCCATCTAGTTTTATTAAAAGCAAGAAAATTAGATGTGACACTGTTTCTACCTTTTTCGTGAGCCAGTTGTTAAACTAGGCAAGGTTAAGCAGATGTAAGAGAAATCCTAGATCATGGTATCTAATATGCAAATAGAAATGCAGGATGGCTAAGACATGATTTCAGGATGCACAAAATTCCTTAAAGCATGATTTCTAAAATGCACAAAGAGTTACAGGGTGATTGGGACATGATTTTGAATGCATATGAGTAACATATGTTAACGTTGTTTATTGTCCTAAGATCGGGATTTCTAAGCGATAAACATTAAGCATGGATGAGATGCTGAAACAGTAGACATGAAATCCTAGGAACATGGTATCTAGTGCATGCTTGGTATGGTTTGAATGAACATGCTGGTCCAAAAACATGGATTCTAATGCAAATAGAAACAATGTAAATCTCAAGACACGATTTCTACCCGATGATGTTAACAAAACTATATGGTGTAACGACCCGACCGGTCGTTTTGAGCTCTAGCGCGCCGTTCAGTGGTTTGAAGTCATGAGCAGCTCCATTTCAGGTATTATGACTCGTGGTCATGGTCGAAGTTGAATTTTGGGAAGTTCGGAGTCAAATTGGAAAGAAAATTCTCATATCGAAAGCCTTAAGTTGGAGAAATTGACTAATATTGGAATTTTGAGTAAGCGACCTCCGAATCAGGATTTGAAGGTTCCAGTAGGTTCATGTGATGATTACGGACTTGGGCGTATGTCTGGATCGGACTTTGGATAATTCGGGAGCGTTTCGGCGTATATTGTGGAAGTCATCATTTTGAAGAAATTTCCTAAGTCTGGGTTGAAGTGAATCTCACTGAGTACACGTTGTACTCATGCTACACTTGTTGTGCATTTTTATTGCACAAGTACTTTCACAGCTATGTGGCCGGCTTGGAGACTTAGGTGAGCTGTATCATCTGGGGCGACCCGCAGCTGATAGAGTCTCCCTCATATTGTATTTATTTTCATTTTAAAGTACTTGTCCAACTTTATTTCGGACAAGCATGGTAGTATTTTTACAAATTCCTAGAAGTTCGCTCATGTACTTGTGTCACCGGGTTCTGGGAGGTATTTGAGATTTACTGAAATAAATTAAAATTGTTTACCTGTCATATTTACTTAGCGGATTTTATTCAATTATCATGTAATAAAGTGAAAGGTAATGATTTCAAAAATTCTAAAACAAGAAATTTAACTTAACCATTTAATGATTGGCTTGCCTGACAGTGGTGTCCGGCGCCATCACGACCTTATGGATTTTGGATCGTGACAACATGGTATCAGAGCACTAGGTTCTCTTAGGTCTCACGAGTCATGAGAAAGTCTAGTAAAGTCTTGCGGATCGGTATGGAGACGTCTGTACTTATCTTCGAGTGACTACAGGGCTGTTAGGAGTACTTCCCTTCTTGATTCCTCATCGTGCGATTCAATTCCTTTAAGGCTTATGCCTTGGTTTATTCCTACTCAATCTTACGCGTCGCGAAGATCTTGCCATGAATCAGGAATTTGAGGAATTGAAATGGTGCTACGAATATGGTGCGAGATGTTTTCCATGTGTAATTGGTTGGGGCTATTGTTGTGGCCCTGCAGAAGGATTATGTGTTATTTCAGCTCAGTAGCTATGTTTATGAGAGCCTTAAGGTTATGATCAGTTAGTGATGATGCTTACGATTGGTTATCGCGCGATGTCGATATGATGATAGAATGCTAGCCCATATGTTGGGGGGTGATGAATGGCTTGAAGGGAGGTCTTCTCAGGGCTTGATTTCAAGATTTCAACATTTTAGTTCCGGCAGAGGAAAGGCATTTGGACTATAAATGGTCAGGTTTTGGATTGATAAAGCAGTAAGACTTGATGTTTTCAAGTGAGGTGGGATATTCACCTGTGATGTGATGTCGTCGCCATTGATCGAATGGAATGTGTTAAGTCTGTCGATGTTATGGTTTCTTCGGTTGCATTGGGTCAGAGTGTTGTGAAGTAGTATTGAAGAAGCGATTGTTAGAGATCGTGGTGCGTGGTGGTTCAGGACTGAATAGTTATTTCTAATGAAGGCAGCTCGAGGAAGATGATCGTCGGAGAGTTTGAAGTCGTGGTGATCTGCTGGTGTAAGAGCTGCAGAGAATGATATTGAATTAGACCGCATACGACGAAGGAAGATATGTGAAAAGTGTTAGGCGGTGATTCCCTTTCTAAAGGGCCAGGTGTAAGGAACAGAAGTCAGGTAGTTGTTTAAAGGAATGAGTTTAACAAGTGGAAGAGCGACAACATAGCCCAGGAGTTCAGTGGTAAGATAGCTTCCTATCTTGAGGGAAAGTTTGAGAGTTTTAGTGGATTGTGATTGGGTCCACGAGCTTAAGTTTAAATGTGGGTTATTTTGGCAGAAGGTTGGATACAACAGGGAGGAGTTGTTAGGAATGAAGAAGGATGCAATGCAGTTGTGAGTCTGAAGATGTTGTAGCATATTTAGTAGATGTCCATGAGGAGTAGACGGACTGGTACGGTTGGTGAATGAGAGCAGGATTAGGATGGGGTATCGATACTGTAGAGAGTGTGCATTTCAGCGTCGTTGGAAGGTGTCAGTTGGTGATTTCCACATGTGGGTTATATCCTGTGAATAGGTTAGCGGTTGCATGGTTGTCAAGTTTCTGTGAGGGATTCTGGTGGCTATTCGGTAGAAGGCAGAATGTTTGAATGGTGCTAGAGAATTTGAGTATTTAGGGAATGCTGACAGGGGAATTCGGAAGAATTGGACGGATTGGTTAAGCAAAATAATGCTAACAAAGGGAAAAAGGATCTCAGCATGGTCTAGAGTGGTGCAAGGAGTAGCTTCGGGCTAAGTGGGGGAGTCCCACCACCTGCAGTTGGGTTGTAGGATTGTGTTCTCATGGGGTCGCGGATTGTCAGGGTGTTGGCAACTTATTGCAGCTAAGGGAAAGGAGTAAAATCGTGATTGTGCGTGGGATTTGACGAATGTGTGCAAAAGTTGGCTTTGTTGGACCAGGGTTAGGCTTTGGAAGATACAGAATTTATGCTTAAGGCATACACGAGTTGTTAGGGTAGTGACTCAGTCACGTGCTTCATTGAAAAGGGTGTTCATGTGCTAGAAAAGCCTTGGAGTTGATTGTATTCGGGGCCAGTCATAGTGGGTGACTCTCAATAGCGGTCCTAGTAAATTCAAATCTTAAGAATGTGGCGTTTAAGGGTTTCAGGCACAAGTATGATTACGAATCGAGCTTATGCAGCGTAATTTCAGAGAAAAGGAAAATGAATGGAGTGCTCTATGTTATTTTCAGCGTGCAGGATAGTATTGGAGGAGTGGGAGAATTAAACTTCGGATTTGTAGAAAGATTATTATGAGGGTATGGGACAGTTTGCGTGGTCTAGTCAGCATGGTCTCGTGAATCAAGGCCACTCGAGATGAGGGAGGATTGAGTTTGCTATGAGTTGAATGGGGTTACTATTATTTTCGACACAGTTAAGGATGATTAAAAGAAGATAGATTGATTAGCCATGGTTAAATGGAACATGTGCGGCAGTGAACGGTTTCGTCAGTGTGATTGAGTAATGCGTGTTGTTTGCACAGTGTGTGCGAGGTTTAACGGACGCCGTAATAGATTTGATTTGGGATCATTCGAGTGCTATGGCCTGTCAGGTGTAGGCGGATCCCCGAAGGTTTATGGTGGTTCAGACCACTACTTAAGGATTTGCATATATTGTGATTGTGGGAATTCACTCGTGTGTTGTGGTGGTTCTCTTGAATTGAGGTAAGTAAAAGGTTTCTATATGATGAAGTGTTCACCCTATTAGTGGTTCAAAAGTTATGATGGAATTCTTGCGCTATCTCATATTGGCATGTTAGGTGCGGTAAGCAGTATTTAATTGGAAGTAAGGATCAAGATGGCGGTTCGGTGTTAACAAGGATTTCATGAGCTCGAATGAGCAAGATAAATTGATTGAAAGTACAGAGTAAGCTGGTGTCATCTTCAGTGTCACCTGAGATCGATATTCGGTGAAAGAGGCTTTGTACCCTGGTCATGGGTTCTTGATGTGTTTTGCGGCATTAGTGTGGTCAGTGGTGGATGTGAAGACTTGTTACCTCGTGGAAGTTCGTGGGAGCGTGACCACGGGAAAATGGTATAAGTGTGACATATAGTCACCTTATTGATTGAAGATTTAGACCAAATATAAGGAAGTGCAATATTGCTTGTTTGAAAATTTATGCCAGGAAGGCGTTCGGTCCAACTGGTTGTGGATTGTGGGGTGTTGTCCCGGCTATGATGGTTGTTCTTGTGTGTTATGATAGGAAGTAGGATATTTTGGACCCATGTAAGGCTATAATCCTAGTTCATTGCGAGCAGAATCGGCTTGAATTGTCTGAATGGATTTAAACAAGATTATGGGCTCTATGCGAGTCAGATGTGTTCCTTTCATTATAGCGTTCCTCAAGGAGGGGTGTTGGAATATCAGGTGTTTCTCCGTCTTCGTCAAATTCATGTGATATTATGACTGTGCCGTGTGAGTTGTGAAACGACTTGATAATTTCTTATGTGTTGAGATTCCGCGTTGTGATGAGGTTATGTGAGCAGGATGGCTCTTGAGAACCAGGTAATGTATTGCACCTCAGTTGTGCTTAATTTTTGTAGCATATGAATCTATCAGTCTCCCTATGATTGTATTATGCACTTAGCGTGCTTGTGAGCGGTATTCAGTAAAATGAATCAGTGAGAAATTCAGCTCCGTGTATATTTCCTTATGTGAATTTTATGTGTGGACCGAGTGGCACGTCGCCACGGGCATGTTATTTGGATTGGGTTGCACGCCGCATTAGTGTGATGTTGAGTATAGTTCCCTATATCTATTTTCCTGTGTTTTACTCCCTATATTCTGAGGGAAGTTCATATTAGTTGCGTGAGTTGAGTAGTCCCTTCCAGATTCATTTCTTTATGTATTATGTTTGAGTTGTGGCCTATTGGCGCATTGTGGCATCGTGTGGTATTGTTGGTCATGTCTGGGATGATTTGTTTCTGAACAGTTCATACTGGGTGAGACGAGATTATTGGATCAAGGATCAGCGCGATAAGATTATGCGGAATATATTAAAGGACAATTACCATTATTTGGTTTGTAATGAGATGATGATCTAAGTAAAAAAAGGATAGATTCAATGTTTGGTTAACTCTGCAATTGGTTAGAAATGTCTACATACTTCCTCCGTTGTGGTGGTATCGCCAGCATTATAGCAGGATGTATATATATATATATATCATAAGGTGCATTGGGAGCATCAGATTCGTGAAATTTTGGCTATTAAGGGTCAGGGAATGTCATTGTGGTCAGATGATGAATATTCGGTGCATGGTGCTAATTCAGCAAAGGCATGCAGTCATGTTCTGGTATATCGTGTGGTAGTTGATACGGTGTTTATATATTGGAACTAGGCCTGGCATGGAAATTTCAGGCGTTGGAACTGGATTCGGAGCTTATTATATAGATAAAAGAAGAAATCTTCAGATTTGATCAAGCTAATGTGCTCAACTGGGTTGTGGTAGCACCGACAGGTGCTCTAGGTGTTAAACAGTGATTTCAGATAACTCCAGAGCAGTTCTTGGCACGTTCGAGGATGAACGTCTGTTTAAGTGGGGGAGAATGTAACGACCCGACCTGTCGTTTTGAGCTCTAGCGTGTCGTTCAGCGGTTTGAAGTCATGAGCAGCTCCATTTCAGGTATTATGACTCGTGGGCATGGTCGGAGTTGAATTTCGGGAACTTCAGAGTCAAATTCAAAAGAAAATTCTCATGTCGCAAGCCTTAAGTTGGAGAAATTGACTAAGATTAGAATTTTGAGTAAGCGACCTCCGAATCAGGATTTGAAGGTTCTAGCAGGTTCGCATGATGATTTGGGACTTGGTCGTATGTCCGGATCGGGCTTTGGATAACCCGGGAGCGTTTCAGCGTATATTCTGGAAGTCAGCATTTTAAAGAAATTTCCTACGTCTGGGTTGAAGTGCATCTCAGAGATATTGATGTCTGTTTTGGATTCTGAGTCTGGGAATAACTCAGTATGGTGATTCTGCAGTTGGGAGCGCGATCAAAAGTGAATTCGGATGTCAGTAGGTTATTTTGAAGTTATTTGGCTAAAGATAGAAATTTGAAGGTTTTTGAGAAATCCGACCGGAAGTGGAAATTTTGATATCGGGGTCGGAATTCAATTCCGAAAGTTGGAGCATGTCCGTAATGTCAAATATGACTTGTGTGGAAAATTTGGGAACAATCGGACGTGATTGATAGGTTTTGGCATCAGATGTGGAAGTTTGAAATTTCAAGTACATAAAGTTTGAGTTTTAGTGTGATTCGTTATTTTGACGTTGTTTATTGTGATTTGAGGCCTCGAGCAGGTCCCTATTATGTTTTGGAATAGGTTGGTGTAATTGGACGGGGTTCCGGGGGCCTCGGGTGGATTCCGGGTAGTTAACGGATCAAGTTTGGAGTTTGAAGAAGTGCTGAGATTGCTATCATCTGGTGTGACCGCACCTGCGAGGATTTGGCTGCAGGTGCGGCTTTGGCGTCGCAGATGCGAGATTTTTGGGGGCTTGGCTAGGAGCGCAGGTGCAATGTAATTCTGCACCTGCGAAGGCGCAGATGCAGACAATGGGGCACAGGTACGAGTTTTGGCTGGAGGTGAGGAAGCCGTAGGTGCGGGAGTTTGGGCGCACCTGCGGGAGCATAGGTGCGAAAATAGGCCTGGGGAGAATGTTTTAAAACCGAGATTTTTGGCCATTTCTCTCATATTTCTCATGGTTGGGGCAATTTTAAGAAAGCTTCAAGAGGGGAATTTCATCATCTATGTCAAGGTTAGTTATTCCAACTCATCTCAAGTTAAATACAAGGTATATGCATGGATTAAAACATGAAAAAATTGTGGAAAATTGGGATTTTTGGAGGAAAAACCTAGAAATTGTATTTTGGATTTCTACCCCGAATTTGAGCATGGAATTTAGAGTAAATTGTATATTTGAGCTAGTAAGGCTATGGGTAGAGTTTTATCTTAGAGAAATTTCGGAATCCGGGCTCGTGGGCCCGAGGGACTTTTGGTCAATTCCTTGAGCGGAGCTGGGGATTTATATAATTTGAATTGTTAACAAATATTAGAGTATATTTTCATTGGTTTGTCGTT
>ML317967.1:0-10438 GCA_005239505.1 Nicotiana paniculata
CTCATCCTTCAGGGAATAGAACATAATTATCTGAAGGTGCACTAATCACACCAAATTATGTGTAGGATTAGAAATGCTACTTCAGGTGCAAATAGAGGCATGCAAGTAATATAGAGAAATTTTCTCTAACTTATCTTCAATTGTAACCATAGAAAGCCTAAATTATCACTTCTGGTGGTCATAGGCATATACCACTTCTGGTGGTTAACAAAACTTAGTTACAATGAGATATACGAAACACAACCACTTCCAGTGGTTGTATATTTCTTGCAAACTCTGCTGGAATTTAAGTGAATCTAATAATGTTACCCATTTTGTAATCCTTTATTAAGATAATCAAAGGGAAAATAAGTACCAAAAATAGCAACTGTATAAGTATACATAGCCCACAATTGTTTTCCACAGAAACTAGTGGGGTAATCTCGCCATCATATAATAGATTAAGTAAAATCATTTTTTTTTNTCCAAGTAAAATGGCATCTACATCATTAGTTGGCTAGAAAGACGTGATTAACATACATGATAAATATATATTTAGAACAAGAAAGTTCATACCTTGGATACTTTCAAATATTTGCTCGATATGGCAAAGTCTCGTGCTGATAACGTGTTATGAAATAACAACTGTAAAGAAATAAACTGAAGACAAGTATAGATAGAGAGAGATTGATGTCTTATTCCATTTTCAAACTTATGTACATAATGAACTGAAATCTCCTTTATTTATAGAAGAAGGAAGTTGTTGTGTAAGCTGCTACTGAAAGCTGCTACTGCAAGCTGCTGTGTAAGCTGCTACTGTAAGCTGCTGTGTAAGCTGCTTGTAAGTTGCTTGTAAGCTGCTACTGTACTAGATGTAGATAATCTTCTACCGGGGGTAATGTTTATCCATAACTGAGTACCGAAATGATAAGCTTCTTCAGGAAGCTTATGAACATCCATAATATATATTTATAACACAAATTAGCCTTATAGACTTAATTTTCAGAATATAAATTTAGTATTTATATTCTTTTATGAAAACTATAATTATTTTATTATCCCAATTGCTTGAAATGTTAATTTGTTTAACGTTAAATTTATTTGTTAATTTGTTTAACACACTAAAAATGTTAATTTGTTTAACATTAAATTTAATTGTTAATTTGTTTAACATGTATAATATGTTAATTATTTTAACATGAAAGAAAAATTTATGTGAATTTGTATTGCATGTAATAAATGTTAATTAGTTTGACATTAATTTATTTGCATGCTAATATAAGTTATTTGTTAACTTATTTTCCACATGGTATTGTAAAATCATGGAAGATGATTATGTTGTCTTAAACATGATTAAGACACTTAGCTAGATGATTGAATAAGTTAATTTTCATAATATTTTAATTCTTGGACGATGATTGGGAACATAGTGAATTTTTGACTCCATAATTAATATATGTATTTATTAACTTAATCAGTTGATACTTAGTATCATAATATGTATGTATGTAGAACATCGTGCCTTGCATTATTATTTTTTTTTACATGATCCTCATATTATTTTTTATTTTGTTAAAGAATGATTACTACTTTCGAAAAATATTGTTGTTGAGCTCAACAAAGGGTTGAAACTCAATGGTGACGACTATGAAACCTGGAGCTTGAAAGTCCAGTATGTGCTAGAGGAGCAAGAGGCTTTATAAGCCATTAACAATGTCATGACTGAGCCTGAGGAAGGCAACACTGCTCAGCATAGGCGTAAGCGTGAAGCCTATGACAGTTGGAAGAAAAGGAACTCCATTGATCGCGTTACATTGTTGAGCACCTTAGATGATGACATTTGTATACGGCTAAAATCGGAGAGTCCAATTTTACGGTCATTTCGACACTTAGAAGGCTCGGAGGCCCGAGTTTTGGTATCAAGGGGCATATCGGAGGTCCTCGACCTCGAGAAAATCCATATCGAAGGTCCTCTACCTCGAGGAAATACATATCGAAGGTCATCGGCCTCGAGGCAATACGTATCGAAGGCCCTCGACCTCGAGGCAGTGCATATCAAAGGCCAACATGGAAAGGCGGAAAATTTCGAAGGGGCACGTGTTTAAAGCTGACAAAAGTACACAAAATAGTACAAGCTCGTACCGTGGCATTAAATGGCTGTACCAGCCATATCTCTTTGTATTAATTACACATGTATTATGTTGGGATCCCCCCTCATATATAAAGGGTACCCTTGTCACTTTGTGACGGACATGATATTCAATACAAGAACAAGAACATCCCCTCTCTCTAACGAAAACATTCTCTACAATTGCTTTATTAATTTATTGCTTCTCATTTATTGTGTTCTTGAATTATTCTTCATTTATTACTTGTTATTGATCATAAATAGGTCATTCTTAAGGCCTTCAACACTATTATACTGTTATCGATAGCCCCTAGTCAAGCTTCTAAAGCTTGACCCCGAGGCCTTTCCGACCACCCTTGAGATTGGTCTCCCCGTTACCCGATTTGCGCAATCTCGTCTCCTTTTGCTCTTATTTCATTTTTCTCACTTCATATTCAGCATCTACTGCCTAAGCAATCAGTATTAATATAGATCACGTATTTTTAGAACCGCATAATCAAATATAATTTTATTTACCATTTTCAAGGTAAACAATTTGGCGCCCACCGTGGGGCTAAAATTAGTAGTGATTGTTTTAGTGTTGGTTTTTGAAAAACACAAGTTATTCTTCACACTTTTTCTTGTCCAAGAATCTGCAATTTCAGGTCAGAAAATATCTAACTCAGTAAACGCACATAAAAGCAATGATCCTGAGGATCACAGACCGCGAGAGCCCGTGCTCAAACGGGCCAAAGTGCCCACCACAATGAAAGAACGAACTCAAAGTTGTATACCTAAAGGAACTATTGTGTTCACAGAGGAAGATGTTGAAGCCTTGTCCCAACCACATAACGATGCGCTGGTAATTTATTTCCTCTTGAATAGCGTTCAAATTAAGTGTGTGCTCGTGGATCTAGGTAGCTCGGACAATGTAACCAGATTTGGGGTAGTGGAGCAGCTCAAGATGCTTGACCAAATCGTACCCGATTCTAGATCCCTCAGAGGGTTTAACATGGAGAGCGAAACGACGAAGGGGGGAAATTATCCTCCCAGTCAACGTGTCCGGTACAATTCGGGGCACTAGATTTCATGTCATCGAGGGAGACACGAGATACAACGTCCTGCTTGGAAGGCCATGAATACACATCATCAAGGTCGTATCGTCAACTCTCCACCAGATGTTGAAATTCCCAACCACAGATGGCATAAAAATAGTGTATGGTGAGCAGCATGCGACAAAGGAAATGTTCGCAGTGCACGACGTGGCACCAGAGCCTATATATCTCACCTCGAAGGGGTCAGAATATAAAAAGGTCCCCGAGGATGACGAGGACGACTTCCTCGCCCCTCGAACCTTCGTTGTCCCTGAAGAATCGAACGCAAAAAAATCGACGGTTGAAGAGCTGGAGCAAGCTCTTTTGATGAAACACCTACCAGATCGAAAGGTATACCTGGGAACGGGGTTAACCCCCGAACTCAGGAAAGAACTCATTCAATTTCTTATTGACAACATTGATTGCTTTGCTTGGTCCCACTTAGACATGATAGGGATCTCCCCGGTAATAACCACTTATCGACTAAGCGTCGACCCTAGGTTCAAACCGGTGAAGCAAAAAAAGAGGCCTCGATCCGAGTAAAGCACGCATTAATCAAAGACGAGGTAACAAAACTCCTCAAAATAGAGTCCATCAGGGAAGTAAAATATCTCGAGTGGTTGGCCAATGTGGCAGTGGTCCCCAAAAAAGGGAACAAATTAAGATTGTGCGTAGATTATAAGGACTTAAATAAAGCATGCCCTAAAGATTCATTCTTGCTTGCCAACATCGATCGACTGATCGATGCCACGACTGGACACAAGATTCTCACCTTTCTCGATGCCTACACCGGGTATAATCAAATTCAAGTGAACCCCGAGGATAGAAAAAAGACTTCGTTCATCACGAAGTATGGCACATACTGCTACAATGTAATGCCCTTCGGGCTAAATAACGCGGGGGCCACATACCAACGCTTAGTTAATAAGATGTTTGAACATCAAATAGGAAAATCCATGGAAGTTTACATTGATGACATGCTAGTTAAGTCCCTGCGAGCAGAGGACCATTTGACTCATTTGCAGGAAACTTTCGACATCCTTAGGAGCTATAACATGAAGCTCAACCCCGAGAAATGCGCCTTTGGCGTAGGTTCGGGCAAATTTTTAGGCTTCATAGTATCAAATAGGGGGATTGAAATAAACCCCGACAAAATCAAGGCCATTGAAGAAATCACGGTGGTAAGCAATGTAAAGGCCATACAGCGGCTGACCAACCGGATAGCGGCGTTAGGCCGATTCATCTCGAGATCATCAGATCAGAGCCATCATTTCTTCTCCCTACTTAAAAATAAAAACAACTTTGAATGGACCCCGGAGTTCAACACGCCTTGGAAGGGTTAAAGCGGTATCTCTCAAGCCCGTCTTTGCTCCACAGCCCGAAGGAGAACGAAACGTTATACCTGTATTTGGCAGTGTCCGAGGTAGCAGTAAGTGGCGTGTTGGTTCGAGATGAGCAAAGTACGCAATTCCCTATCTATTATGTAAGTCGAACCCTGGGGGATGCTTAAACAAGGTATCTACACTTAGAAAAATTGGCTCTTGCATTAAATTGAAGCCTTATTTTCAACGTCATCATATATGTGTTTTAACAGCATATCCTCTTCGAAATATATTGCATAAACCTGAATTGTCTGGCCGACTGGCCAAATGGGCCATCGAGCTCAGGGGGTACGATATCAAATATCAGCCCTGAACGGCTATCAAGTCCCAAATTTTGGCGGACTTCGTGGCCGACTTTACGCTCGCCCTTGTGCCTGAGGTAGAAAAAGAACTTTTACTAAAAACGACCAGATCATCGGGGGTATGGACCCTATTCACCGACGATGCCTCGAACGTGAAAGGATCCGGGCTCGGCATAGTTCTGAAGCCACCTGCAGGTGGCGTGATTAGACAATCTATAAAAACTGCAAAGTTGACTAACAACGAAGTCGGGTATGAGGCTATGATTGCATATCTCGAATTAGACAAAGGCCTGGGAGCAAAAATCGGTGAAGCCAAATGTGATTCCCTTCTGGTAGTAAATCAGGCAAACGGGAGCTTCGAGGTTTGAGAGGACATGATGCAACGGTACCTAGACAAACTTCAACACTTTGCATCGTTTCAAACAATGTACCCTGGTCCACATACCTCGGGAGCAAAACAACAAGGTTGATGCACATGCAAACCTGGGATCATCCGTTGAAGGAGATGACATACTCCCCGGGGCTGTTGTTCAGCTATCCAAATCGGTGATCAAAGAAGGCCATGCCGAAATCAACTCCACCAACCTGACATGGGATTGGAGGAACAAATATATCGACTATTTGGTAAGTGGGAAGCTACCAACGGATCCAAAAGAATCAAGGGCCCTTCGGGCTAGAGCAGCCCGATTTTTACTCGACGAGAATGGAGCTCTATACAGGAGAACCTTCGATGGGCCCCTAGCAGTATGCTTGGGACCAGGAGACACTGATTACGTGATCCGAGAAATCCACGAGGGCACCTGCGAAAATCACTCCGGTGACGACTCTTTAATTCAAAAGGTGATCAGAGCAGGTTACTACTGGGACAACATGGAAAGGGACATCAAAGAATTCGTCCGAAAATGCGACAAATGTCAAAGACTTGGGCCAATGATCCACCAACCCGGTGAACAGCTGCATTCAGTCTTATCACAATGGCCATTCATGAAATGGGGAATGGACATAGTCGGCCCTTACTAACGGCACCAGGTAAAGCTAGATTTATTCTATTTATGACTAACTATTTCTCAAAATGGGTGGAAGCACAGGCCTATGAGAAGATAAGGGAAAAAGAAGTCATCAACTTCAGCTGGGATCGCATCATGCCGATTCGGGATTCCCTCCGAGATAACGGGAAGCATTTCATCGGAGGCAAAATAACAAAATTTCTCGAGGATCACAAAATCAAAAGAATCTATCAACGCCCTACCATCCATGTGCAAATGGTCAAGACGAGTCCACAAATAAGACACTAATTCAAAACTTGAAAAAGAAGTTAGAAAATGCAAAAGGAAAGTGGAGATAAATGTTGCCCGAGGTGCTATTGGTATATCGAACAACCTCTAAATCAAGCACATGAAAGACGACGTTCTCTTTGGTATACGGGGCTGAGGCTTTGATATCGGTCGAGGTTGGAGAGACAAGCGCCATATTCCGACATGCCACTGAAGACTCAACAATTAGGCCATGACTACGGCCCTCGAACTATTAGACAAGAAGCGAGAAGCTTCGCTGGTCTGGATGGCCGCCCAAAATCAATGAATCGAAAGATACTATAACCGAAGAACAAACCTACGACATTTCAGAACCGGGGACTTAGCCCTAAGGAAAGTAACCCAAAGCACTCGAAACCCTAATTAAGGGAAGCTAGGCCCGAGCTAGGAAGGACCGTACTGCATCCTCGGAGTAATCGGCAAAGGGTCCTACAAGCTCAGCACCGTGGAAGGCAAGCAACTTCCAAACCATTAGAACATATCGATGCTCAAGCGCTATTATTGCTAAGGTACAATCCTCTCCCTCTTTCTTTCAAGTTTTACACTAACCAGATGTGCAGGTATGCGGTTAAAAGGAATCAAAGCACCCCCTAGCTCGAAGGCCTTAGGTTTTAAAGCATGTGTTGCGCTCTTTTTCCCTCACGTCGGATTTATCCCAAAATGGGATTTACCGGCAAGGTTTTTAACGAGGCAACATCCATATGCTACCTAAGGAGAACTCACTGATTATTCAAGGCTTCTCTTCAATCAACCTCGAATACTGAGGGTCATCCCCCCAGGAGATCACTGGAATATGCCAAAGAGGATCTCGACAGTAGAATGATGTATCGTACCAAACGGTACCTTCTATCATCGAAACATTTCGCACATCAAAGAAGTTTTTTATTTTCAAAAAGACAGCCCCAGGGCCAAAAAATTATCAAGCACTTAGGAACTTTCCTCGACAGTCACTCCATCGAGTCGCCAAAAAATCAAAGCCATAAGACCTCAGGGCTTTCAACTTCAAGCTCATAAGCCCTCCTCGAGGCAATATCAACTCCGACTCGGGGATATTCCCCGACTGTTAGCTCATCGAGCTATCTAACTCAAAGTTGTAAGACCTCAGGGCAGGTAAATTCGAGCTCATATGCCCTCCACGAGGAAATATCAACAACATAAACCCTCCATAGGGAAAAATCAACTCTGACTCGGGGATTGTCCCCGACTGTCGGCTCATCGAGCTATCTAACTCAAAGTCGTAAGACCTCAGGGCAGGTAACTTCAAGCTCATAAGACCTCCACGAGGCAATATCAACAACATAAGCCCTCCATGGGGAAATATCAACTCTAACTCAAGGACTGACATACAGTCAACTCATAGCCGTAAGACCTCAGGGCCGGCAACTTCAAACTCGTAAGCCCTCCATGAGGCAACATCAAAATTGTAAGACCTCAAGCAAGGAATGTACAAACTTGTAAGACCTTAAACAAAAGGCATAACCACCATATCAAAGTCAAATCTATATATCGAACTTGTAAGACCCAAGGCATACCCTCGATATTGACGCTGTAGCTATCTCACTCGGGGACTAAAAGGCTCCAGCCAAACTAACGCGACTCGGAGACGTCTGACTGTTGCCACAAAATCACAAGCCTCCAATTACTTCGAAAAACTACGAAAATAACCGGTTAAAGGTCGTACCGACGTCGCCAGCTACATTAAAGATCGTATCGACCTAAAGTGTAAGAGCCCAAGTCGCCAGCTACATCAAATGTCGTACCGACATAAAGCATAAGAGCCCGAGTCACCCGCTACATTAAAAGTTGTATAGACCTTACGCGTAAGATCCTATGTCACCAGCTACATGTCATACCGACCCAGAGCACCTCAGGGCCAATTTAAAAACCAAAGGGCCGTTGAGCTCGAGTAAAAACCCTATTTGGAGACTAAGCCCGATACGGTTAACTAAAGCGCCTCAGGGCCAAAAAAAGCGTAAGAGCCCGAGTCGCCCGCTACATTAAAAGTCGTATCGACCTTACGCGTGAGAGCCCAAGTCGGCAGCTACAGGTCAAACCGACCCAAAGCGCCTCAGGGCCAATTTGAAAACCTGAGGGCCGTTGAGCTCGAGTCAAAACCCGACTCGGAGACTAAGCTCTATACGGTTAACTAAAGCGCCTCAGGGCCAATTTGAAAACCTGAGGGCCGTTGAGCTCGAGTCAAAACCCGACTCGGAGACTAAGCTCTATACGGTTAACTAAAGCGCCTCAGGTCCAAAAAATCTTAAGAGCCCGAGTCGCCCCCTACATTAAAAGTCGTATCGACCTTACGCGTAAGAGCCCAAGTCGCCAGCTACAGATCATAGCGACCCAAAGCACCTCGGGGCCGATTTGAAAACCTGAGGGCCATTGAGCTCAAGTCAAAACCTAACTCGGAGACTAAGCTCAAAACGGTTAATCAAATCGCCTCAGGGCCAAATGCGTAAGAGTGCAAGTCGCCAGCTACATCAAAGGCCGTACCGTCCTAAAGCGTAAGAGCCCGAGTCGCGAGCTTAAAAAGCCTCAGGGCCAATTTATAACCCCAAGGGTTTCATCTCAAAGTCCAATTCATCGGGCTGACTATCAACAAGAAAATCAAATCAAATAATCTTTCATATATATATATATATATATGTGTGTGTGTGTGTGTGTGTGTGTGTGTGTGTGTGTGTGTNTATATATATATGTGTGTGTGTGTGTGTGTGTGTGTGTGTGTGTGTGTGTGTGTGTGTGTGTGCATTACAAATACATATTTACAACACTCCCACATGAGTCTTATGTAAATAACAAAGCAGAAAATCTAGTCTACTCTCGGGACCAACTCCCTCAAAGGCCCCTCGGACCAGCTCCCATGGCGGCCTACAAAAATCAGAATCAGCTCAAGAAGAAAGGAAAAACTTGGCGTCGATCTCATCCGCCTCAGCCTGCTTTATCTCTTTCGAGAGGTCAAAGCCCGTAGCATATATCTCTTTGATGGTGTCAAGACCCAAACCGATGGGCCGCGAAAGGTACCTGGTACCTTACTCGACCGAGTACCAACGTAACATATCATTCTCATTACATCATCATATACACGTGACATACGAGCCTAATAGGCCAACATAATCATTTATAAACTAAAAACATAGGCCCACAAGGTCGTACAATCTTCCACTTATAAGACATATGTCTACAAGCCTCTAAGTGTATATAAATGTCATAAATGTCGGGATAGAGTCCCACCATACCAAACAATACCCGTCTAAATCATACTAACCAAACAAGCGACTCTGAAGCAAATGGAGCGCACCAAAATCTTCTGCTGAGCTGATAGCCTACTTGGAGGGCTCTCGACCTGTCTATCGAGACCTGCGGGCATGAAACACAGCATCCCCATGCAAAAGGGACGTCAGTACGAATAATGTACCGTGTATGTAAGGCACATAAATAAGTATATAAGAGATATGAAAGAAATATAGAGCACATGACTCAATCTGTAAGCCTGAATAGCTTTGTAAATCATATATTACTTATAGTGTCATGCATATGCATATGAATGTCATGTCGTGCATAGGTACATGTTTCATAACATCATCAGCCTCTGAGGGCATCCCATCATATCATATCGGCCACTGTGGGTAAAATCATCATTCGTATACCAGCTGATCAGGTGGTAGGTGCATATATAACACCATAACTTTTCCCATATCCCATATACATATATATATATACATACATATATACGCGTATATAAAATCGTTTAAATATACATACATATATATATGCATATATAACGCCGTTTGAACCATATTTCAGCCACTGTGGGCAACATCATCATCATATACCAGCTGATCAGGTAGTGGTGCATATAAAACGCCGTAACCTTTTCCCATATCCCATATACATATATTTACATATATACGCGTATATAACACCATCTGGTCATGTGTCAATGTGCATATGTAAATGCATGAAATACATATGAAATACGTCAATAAAATCTCTCGGTACGTCATAAGGCCATTATGCCTCTGATTAATATCATGAAATAAACTTTACCAACATACGTATTTTCGAGACCTATGAACAGAAGATAATAATAATTCACATGGGGAATCAAGAATATAGACACCCCTAGTATTTCTATGAATAGAGTAGTTTATAAAAACCGTGAGTTTGCTCGTTTCTTCCGTATAATTTGGATCATGCTAACAGAAAGAAAGGATAGCCTTAACATACCTTGAGTACGGAAAAATCTGTGTGATAT
>MDKI01056914.1:0-14335 GCA_005239505.1 Nicotiana paniculata
CAAAAATAAATCATCTTGCGTATGCTGACGATACTATAATATTCTCATCCTCTGATGCAGCATATTTGAGTCTGATTATGCAAGTATTACACGCATATGAGAGTGCTTCTGGACAGATTGTGAACAAGTCCAAATCTGCTGTGTATATGCACCACCTGACTGATGTTGAAGTGGTAGAAAAAGTCGAGTACATCACTGGTGTAAGAAGACAGGAATTTCCATTCACATATCTTGGGTGTCCCATATTTTATGCTCGAAGGAAAATGGAGTATTACCAAAGCTTAATATCCAAAGTCATAGACAAGCTTCAAAGTTGGAAAGGTAAACTTCTGTCTATTGGAGGAAGGGCAGTACTGATTTCTAATGTGTTACAAAGCATGCCAATCCATCTCTTGTCTGCTGTAAATACCCCAGATTATGTGATAAATAAGTTGCACAAGATCTTTGCGAAATTCTTTTGGTGCAGTGCAGTTGGTGGAAATAGCAGGCACTGGGCCTCATGGAACACATTATGTATGCCATATGAAGAAGGGGGGATTGGGTTTCGATCACTGCTTGATGTATCTAAAGCTTTATTCTGTAAACTCTGGTGGAACTTCAGAACAAAACCTAGCTTATGGAGTTCATTTGTGAGTCAAAAATACTGTAAGAAGATTAATGCAGTGTTAGTTCCATGGAAAGGAGGTTCACATATATGGAAGAAAATGCTGCAATGCAGAGATATTATAGAACATCAAATCATTTGGAAATTAAAAATGGGATCAGCTTTGTTTTGGTATGACAATTGGACAGGCCTGGGAGCTCTGTACTTCTTAATCCCAACAGACTTTGGGGTCGATGAGTCAATTCAAAATGTGGCTGAAGTGGTGGACAATGGTGCATGGAATGTTAATAGATTAAGAGAGCTAATCCCAGAAGAACTAGCAGAACACATAGTGCAGAAAATTACTCCTCCAATACAAATGAATGTCCTTGATGTCCCATTTTGGATGTTAGAAACAAAGGGCCATTTCAGTGTTAAATCAGCCTGGGACTACTTACGAAGAAGGGATGACCCTAGAGTGACATACAGAATGATGTGGGTGAAAGGTCTTCCATTTAAAATTTCCTTTTTTATGTGGAAGCTATGGAGAGCCAAACTACCCCTGGATGATTTCATGAGGAGGATAGGATACCACATGCCATCGAAATGTTGCTGTTGTGCTGAGCCTAGGCAAGAATCACTGGTAGATGTTTTCTTCACATCGAGGGCAGCTAGTACAGTGTGGAAATATTTCTTAGGGAGAACAGGGATTGCAATGGGAGGAATGACTTTGCATCAAGCAATAATTAAATGCTGGAATGTGCAAGTAATCCCAAGGATTAAGCCAATTATGCAAGCATTGCCATCGTGTATAGTATGGGAGTTATGGAAAAGAAGAAACAGTTTGAAACATGGAGATAATATATCTGTCAATAGGGTGATATTCCAAGTTTCAACTACTATCCAATCACTTGTCCAGTTAAGAAAACCAGGTCTAAGAGTACCTCAGAAGTGGCATGAGTTATTACACACCCTAGAGAACTATACTCCGAGATTGAAGTGGGATAAGGTGTTGTGGAAATTACCTAGGGAGGGATGGATAAAAGTGAATACAGATGGAGCATCTAGAGGTAATCCAGGAAGGAGCTCGATTGGATTCTGTGTGAGGAATGAGAAGGGTGATATATTGTATGCTGCTGGAAGGGAGATTTCAGAAGGTTCTAATAATGAAGCAGAGGCAATAGCTATTTTGGAGGCATTGAGATTATGTAAAGCACTCAACCATACACATATATGGCTTGAAACAGATTCACTCCTTATGAAGAACATAGTCGAAGGAAAATGGAAGCCACCCTGGTCTATTACTGACTTTGCTGAAGAGATTGGCAGTTTGGTGAATGATGTAGAAATTCAGGTTTCACACATATTTAGAGAAGGCAATAAATTGGCAGATTACTTAGCTAACCATGCGCTTGATTGTGGGGACATAGAATGCTTTGAATTTAGGGATCTAGAATCTCAAGGAAGGAGGATAGTGAATGAGGACAAGTTGCAATGCCCACACATAAGAGTAAGAACTGTAAGGAGTTAGGAGGAGATAAAGCAACATCTGATCAGGGAATGGATGGTTTCAATGGCCTGAAGCTTCAGGTCCTAAACTGTAGGTAGGAGAGCATGGGGATCAAGTTTATTTCTAATCTGTTTTCCTTTTCTGCAGGAACAAAAACTGAAGTATTGCTCTATTTCGAAAGGGATCTCCTTATGGTGGTATTAATGCTTGGCATTCATTCCATAGGAGAAACCTTAGACATGGACAATATCTCAGTAGCAATGCATAACATGGTAAGATGTATAAAGAGCCCAGAGAAAATTGGGCAGAGAAGGAGGAGATGGAATTGTACAGTCCTGGCAAAATACATAGAACACTTAGGAGATTTTAAACCAGGATATACAACAGAATTAAAACAAAACATTAGCATAATACAAAAGAAAAGAAAGAAGATGGAGACACCCTGGAAAAAAAATTAACAGTGGCTGCTACACAGGACAAGAACTGGAGCCTCAAAATGCTCAGATCCATGATGACAACAGTATGCATATATGGTTCAGGAACTGGGAGATACCTTTGGTCCTGTTGTACAAATCCGTTGGGAGGAGTACAAGATGACCATTTTTTATCTAACATAAGTTTCTTTTTTGCAGGAGACATTACTGTAAACATGCCCTACTCTAAGCCATACTCACATTTGGTGGTATTAGTACTTAGTACTCATTCCAATGTGAGGAAAGCTAGAGTAGGCACAAGCATGATTTGAAGATCATATAGGATATTGCAGGGTCACTGAGGTTATAAGCAAACACATGGACAATTCTTCACAGAATGGTCAGTGTTGGTTCCAAAGAGAGCCAACACCAAGCAGTCCTGCATATCTTTTGACAACTATGAAGTTGATTGAGAAAGGCCAAGGACCAGAGCTGGAAACATAATGAACTCCTATGGAACTGGGCTAAAAAACAACACATGCGAGCAGTGTTCAGTATACGAGCAGTCGACTATTAAGTTGGCATCAAATACTGGAATTATGTGAGCTAATCTGGGAGGTTTTTATAATGCAACAAGACTATGTAGCACAACCTCTATGAACTGGTTTATACAGTTTAATAGAGCAGGTGAGAGGAAGATTTCATGCAAGCAACAAGGCCCGACAATGCAAAAGAGAAGCAAGCAGTTGATTGCCACAAATGGGATCGAAGTACATACTGGATCAATATGACTTATACACTGGATCTTAACACATGGATCGAGCAGCATACTTTGAGTTATTATCATGCCAACAAGGTTTACAGATTATCTTATCTAGTTTTTATACAAATTTTAGATGCTAGTTCATAGTAGTAGTATTTCAAGTTGTAATATCAAGTTTGGGATGCTCGAGCCCAAAGTTGATAATAGGATCTATGTAGTAGGCATAAGTTATGGTTTTGCACAGTGCAAGACGACATGCTACCTTGTATTTTTCTATACATAAATAAAAACTAGCCCTAGGCACTGCCTAGTGGATTGCTTAAAAAAAAAAAAAAGCTTTAAGGTAACATCCTTTTTAAAGGGAAATTCTTTTGAAATAGAATTTTTCTCAAGAGATGTCTCTCAGACATAGTTTTCTTCAAGATAAAAGCTTTTCAAATATATTTTTCCAAAGAAAGTGTCCTTTAAACATAGTTTTTTTCAATATAAATATTTTGCAACGGGATATCCTTCAACATAGGTTTATTTAACATAATCATTTTTCAAATATTCTCTTCCAAAGGGATATCCTTCAACATAATTTTATTTAACACAAACATATTTTTTTTACAAACATTCTTTTCCAAGAGAATGTCCTTCAAACAAAGTTTTATTCAAGATAGTTGTTTTTCAAATTGGACTTTTCAAATAATTGTCTTTCAAACACAATTCTCTTGATAAAATTTACCGGGATCCTATCCCGTAGTTCCGAATTCATCACACAATACAAAGGATCCCGAAATACGTCCGTAGTCCCAAAACAATATGTAATGCTGGGGGATCTCCCGAAATACGTCCGTAGTCCCAAAGTAAATATGCAGTGCTGAGGGATCTCACAGGATGCGCCCGTAGTCCCAAAGTAAATATGCAGCACAGGGGAATCTCCCAGAATACGTCTGTAGTCCCCAATTTAAATATGCAGTATAGGGGGGATCTCCCAAAATATGTCTGTAATCCCCAATTTAAATATGCAGTACATGGGGGATCTCCCAGAATATGTCTGTAGTCCCCAATTTAAATATGCAGTGCAACAATCAAAGACAAAAGTTATAGCATGGTAGAAAACTCGTACATCACCACATCAAATACAAAGCAATCATGACAGTGACACAAGGTACGACGAATAAATCAATACAAGAACTTCAATTCACAAAGAAGCAGTAGAACAACGATCACAAGGAATAATCACGGTAAAGAATACTAAGTGTAAAGAAAACAACTTGACTAGGGAAAAACAAGACAAGCAAGAAATCAACAAATTCAAGTCAACAATGAAAAGACAACAAAAGTCAAATAATTTCAAGTAAGGACAAGTCGACTAAGATATAAGTTACCTAAACCCTTTATGAGGTTGAGCAATTATGAGGATATTCAATAATTCAATTAATTATAGGTAGCTTATGAAAATATAACATGATGATAGAGAGATAAAACCTTTGGTAAAGTCAAATCAGAGTCAAGTAGGTAGTAAGGGTGAATCCTAAAGCAATTAGCTCAAATCAAAGCATGTAGAGGGGAAATTAGAAAATAAGGACTCAAGTGTATCAAGAACAACTTCATACAAGGTGAATATAAGGACCTAAGAACCCTAAAAGGTCAACCTTCTACAAATAAGTTTGAACACACACTCGTCACATCGCGTACATGGACTACAATTACATAAAAGACTTAAATTCTAAGGGGTAATTCCCCCACACAAGTTTAGGCAAGATAGTTACCTCAAAGATGACAACTTAATACTCTAAAATGGACTTCTCGGGTGCAAAGGCCTCCGGACGGCTCAACTCAAACTAAAATAACTTCAAAGCACGCATAAAACTTATAAGAAACTACTCCAAATTATATGGTCTAAATCTTTAACAAAAAACAAAAATCGGCCTAAAATTCAGGCCCTGGGCCCGCACCTCGGAACTCGACAAATTTTACAAAACCCAACACCCATTCTAATATGAGTTCAATCATACAAACTTTACCAAATTCCGATACCATTTCTTCCCTCAAATCATGAATTTTCATTTTTTGAAAAATTTCTTCAAAAATCAACATTTTCTTCAACCAAAAACGCAATCTAAATGACAAAACAAAGATAAAATCATGGAATATATATAATTCTAGGTGAGGAACACTTACCCACTCGATTAGCTTGAAAATCCCCAAAAATTGCTCCTAAATCTGAAGTCCAAATCTCAAAATGTGATGAAAATGGCTAACCCTTGTTTATGAGAATCTGCCCAGGACATCCGCACCTGCAACCACTTAGCTGCATCTGCGCAACCGTAGGTGCACGAATCCAATCGCACATGCTCTCCTTCTTGCTCTTGCGCCCAAGAAACCGTTTCTGCGTGAACAACACGTGCGCTCCAATATTCCGCACTTGCAGCCGCTTTTCGCACCTGCGGTTCCCTATCCGCACGTGCGGCCACATCAAAATAACACCACCACCACCTACATTTTCAATCTTCAAACTTCCCGTTAACCATCCGAAATCATCTCAAGCCTCTCGGGAGTTCAATAAATTACACCAATAGGTCACATACCAATACACAAACTTAGTCGAACCTTCAGAACCCCCAAAACAACTTCAAAACGCCGAATCATCCTCGGAGTCAAGCCTAAGAATTTTTAAACTTCCAAAATTCGCACTCAAGCTTAAGAAATTTTCAAACCACGACCGAATTACTTGAAATTTTGCACACACATCACAAATGACACTACGAGCCTATTCCAACTTCCGGAAGACCCCTATATCTCATTTTCCTCTGCCGACCGGAAATCGCTAATTATCCAATTTCGCCAATTCAAGCCTAATTCTACCACAGACCTCTGAATTCGAATCCGGACATGAACCTAAGTCCAAAATCACCACATGGAGCTATTGACATCATCCATAACTCATTCTGGAGTCGTTCACACAAAAAAGTTCAAATTTCGATCAAATTCTCACTACTTAAGCTTCCAAAACTATAATATTTCTTCCAATTCAACTCCGAATCATTCGGTAACCGAATCCAACCATGCACGCAGGTCGATATACACAATGTGAAGCTGTTCAAGACCTTATGCCACCGAACGAAGCTTAAATTCTCAAAACGACCGATCGGGTCGTTACATTCTCCCCCTCTTAAAACAAACGTCCGTCCTCGAATGTGCTAAGAATCACCTCGACGACTTCAATGTACTGAATGCACACTTCCAACATGCACCCGCGGGTGATCCCACGTCACCCCAATCTTCATAAGCCTGACGACACCATAACAAATGCGATTTAGCCTTTCTACCAACACCGATAAGCCTCAGACCCCAAATTCTCACCCTCTCTTTATTTCCAAAAGACCCGATTCTAAATCCATATCCGGTATCAGTCTCAAGCATCTACATCAACTCATTCCTGCACCCACAAGGTACGACCACACAACATAACACACCACACATAGGCCCTTAATAACACTCCTGATCACAATGGCTGCCCGAAATCAATCCAGCACCGGCAATTTGCCTCATATCCGATAGAACTCTATTTCAAACCTCCATCACGATGATAATAATGCAAGAAACAAGAGGACCTCATACTTTGACACCCGAATCACCAAGTCACAACTAATATCACCGGTCACACATCCCGCAAGCTAAACTCAAGGAGCACAGAAAGAAAATGACTGAATATGAAAAAATGAACACATAAGGAAACTATCAAACAAGCCCGACAGGCACAAATCTCTATCAATGCTAACCTACAAAAAAATATAACAAGGAAATAATTAAAGCACATGACCAAATCACAAGGATCCCATTCTGGTATAACTTCTATCACGGTACACAGCCCGGTTTGAACACTTCAAATCACATGAAATCACGAGGGTCTCGCCCTCAACTCTAAATCACAAATAGGATATATATCCCACCAACTGGAACTTTTCACTAGATCACTTTCATTAACAAAACTACAACACGTGCTGGCTCCCACACCGGTGGAGCATAAAAAGAATCACAGCTCGTAACCACTATAATCAGGAACCACATCAAGCCTACTGTACTGGACAACATGACTTTACTACAAGTATCAAAATTCTCAATAATGAATAGAAACAATGATAGACAAGGGCTACCACTCATAGAATCTCCCAACAGAGACAAACACAAAAATAGAGTGCAAAGCATGAAACTCACTCATAAACGAAGCAACAAATGAGGGACCTCGTCCTGACCAATAGAGCTATAATGAAATACAATCGGTTCCCCTCTGTACCAAATCAAAACATACCTGTATGATAAAATCTGGCACAACGGCCTCCAGCCTACTATACGAAACACATCAACGGGTCGGGCCAGACCTCCCTCTCTTGGGCGCCCTCTACCCACCTGAATGCCCTGCTGTAACACATCTGCCTGGAGCCTGGGACAATATCTCATCCTGTTAATGGTATATACACACTCAAAACAACCTCTCTGCTGGCGTGGCTATGGAAACTATGCAATACGAGTACTCTGAGACCCACGAGTACCTGAAACCCCATGCGAAGCCGGTAATGCAAACTGAACTGGTTGAACCACAAAACCTCTACCGTGATGCATCCTGCCTCCAAAATAAGGACCAGCATATCTCTCCGGCCTACGAGTCCTCCTCGCCTCCCTGGACTCTCTCTCTTGATCTCGTCTGTCCTCTCGATCCCGGTCCCACATGCCTTGTAACCGGCGAGCGATCCCTACCACCTACTGAAAAGAAACATATGACTCCAACTCTTGAGCCATGATGTACCGAATATCATGCCTGATCCCTTCAATGAATCTACGGACTCGCCCTTTAACTGTAGCGACTAAGACATGTGCATGCCTAGCAAATCACTGAATCTGATGGAATACTCTAATACTGACATAGTGCCCTGGCGCAACTGCCCAAACTCCGTGCGCCATGCATCCCGAAGGGACTGGGTACAAACTCTCTCAAGAACATCTCTAAAAACTGACCCCATGTAAGTGAAGCTGACTTGGCCGGGCTATACAACTCATATGCCCGCCACCACTGATAAGCCGCTCCCTGAAGCTGGAACGTAGTAAAAGCAGCCCTACTCGTCTCAACAATATCCAAAGTATGGAGAATGCTATGGCACTCCTCTAGAAAAAACATGTGCACTATCTGAAGCCAATCCGCTGAATGTAGGAGGGTTATATCTCTTGAACCTTGGAAATCTAAGCTGCTCTCCCTCAGATGCTGCTGCTCTGACCATGAGCTGAACTGGAACCACAGGCTGTGTCACTATGACACCTAGAACCTGACCAACGTGAACTCACTGCTCTGGAGTGTGGGCGATGGGAGTATGGGCTCCTTCTCCGATCGGTGAAGTAACTGGAGCACCCAGAATCAATCCCGCCTGAGCCAATGTACCAAACATGCTCAGGAAGTGTGCTAAAGTCTCCTGAAGTCCGGGAGTAACAACAGGTGCCTCCGGTGCCTGCCCCCCAACTAGAACTGCTAGCGGCTCCTCAACGGATGCTCTGGTAGGTATCCTAACTAAGGCACGTTCTCCTCGTCGACCTCTATCTCTGCCCCTAGCGACATCTGACCGGAGTAACGTCATCAGGAACCGCAGCTCATGTACTCACCATAAGTGAGAGAATGGAGTGATAATTTCAAACTTCAAGATCAATGAATTCGCACGATAGGAATGAAGGAAGTGAAGTTATCCTAATAGTTCTGTAGCCTCTCGAAGATAGGTACAGACGTCTCCGTACCTATTCGCAAGACTCGACTAAACTCACTTATGACTCGTAGCACCTATGAACCTAGGGCTCTGATACCAACTTGTCACGACCCAAATTTCCCTCTGTTGGGTATCGTGATGGCACCTAGTCTTAAAGACTAGGTGAGCCTAATATTCACGGAATATCAAAAATAATAAATGAAAATATAATATTCTTCTGAAATGAAGAATTTTTTATACAATGCATAATCCCAAAACCCGGTAGTACAAGTCATAAGCTCTATAAAGTTTACTACAACTTCTAAATACAACTGTTGGGAAGTAAGTAAAAACAGTGTAAATACATAACAGGAAGGTGACTCCGAAGCCTGCGAACGCAACGACAGGTTTACCTTGAGTCTCCTCAGCAAAAATATGCACATATACTAACGATTAATACCTGGATCTGCACAAAAATGTGCAGAAGTGTAGAATGAGCACACCACAGCGGTGCCCAGTAAGTGTCAAGACTAACCTCAGTGAAGTAGTGACAAGGACTAGTCAAGACACCCACTGGTCTAATAAATTAACAGGCATCAATATCGGAATGACAGGGGATGACACCTATCTAATGACTACACAATATAGTTAACAACATGACAACTACAATGCGGAAGGAAATACATCAATTAACGACGGAACATCATAATAATACACAGAAGGATGGACGAGAACATAGCCCAAGTCTGGAATCACAACACGATAAGGACAAGTAGTAACACAATATTGCATTAGTCTCCACACCAGGCCTTAGCCACAAATACCATTAAAATGGTCAAAATCTTCGAGTGTAAACTTCCACCCGCAAGTTTCTATATTGAAAGCTTTAAGGTAATCCTTTTTAAAGGGAAATTCTTTTGAAATATAATTTTTCCCAATAGATGTCTCTCAGACATAGTTTTCTTCAAGATAAAAACTTTTCAAATATATTTTTCCAAAGAAAGTGTCCTTTAAACATAGTTTTCTTCAATATAAATATTTTTCAAATATTCTTTTCTAAATGGATATCCTTCAATATAGTTTTATTTAACATAAACATTTTTCAAATATTCTCTTCCAAAGGGATATCCTTCAACATAGTTTTATTTAACACAAATATTTTTTTTTCAAATATTATTATCCAAGGGAATGTCCTTCAAAAATATTTTTATTCAAGATAGTTGTTTTTCAAATTGGACTTTCTAGATAATTGTCTTTCAAACATAATTCCCTTGATAAATTCTACCGGGATCCCATCCCGTAGTTTCGAATTCATCACACAATACAGAGAATCTCCCGGAATACGTCTGTAGTCCCAAAACAATATGCAGTGCTGGGGGATCTCCTGGAATACGTCCATAGTCCCAAAGTAAATATGCAGTGGTGGGGGATCTCCCGGAATATGTCCGTAGTCCCAAAGTAAATATGCAGTACAGGGGGGATCTCCCAAAATACGTCTGTAGTCCCCAATTTAAATATGCAGTACAGGGAGGATCTCCCAGAATACATCTGTAGTCCCCAATTTAAATATGCAATAGATGGGGGATCTCCCAGAATACGTCTATGGTCCCCAATTTAAATATGCAGTGCAACAATCAAAGACAACAATTATAGCACGGTAGAAAACTCGTACATCACCACATAAAATACAAAGCAATCATGGCAGTGACAAAAGGTACGTAGAATAAATCAATACATAAACTTCAATTCACAAAGAAGCAGTAAAACATCGTTCACAAGGAATAATCACGGTAAAGAATACTAAGTAAAAAGAGAACAACTTGACCAGGGAAAAACAAGAGAAGCAACAAATCCACAAATTCAAGTCAACAATGAGAAGACAACACAATTCAAATAATTCCAAGTAAGGACAATTAGACTAAGATATAAGTTATCTAAACCGCTTATGAGGTTGAGCAATTATGATGGATATTGAACAATTCAATTAATCATAGGTAGTTTATGAAAATATAGCATGATGATAGAGAGGTAAAACTTTTGGTTAAGTCAAATCAGAGTCAAGTATGTAGTAAGGGTGAATCCTAAAGCAATTAGCTCTAATCAAAGCATGTAGAGGGGAAATTAGCAAATAAGGACTCAAGTGTATCAAGAACAACTTCATACAAGGTGAATATAAGGACGTAAGAACCCTAAAATGTCAACCTTCTACAAATAAGTCCGAGCACACACTCGTCACCTCGCGTACACGGACTACAATCACATAGAAGACTTAAATCCTAAGGGGTAGTTCCCCCCCCCCCCTCCCTCCACAAGGTTAGGCAAGATACTTACCTCAAAGATGACAACCGGTACTCTAAAATGGACTTCTCGGGTGCAAAGGCCTCCGGACGGCTGAACTCCAACTAAAATAACTTCAAAACATGCATAAAACTTATAAGAAACTACTCCGGATCATAAGGTCTAAATCTTTAACAAAAACCAAAAATTGGCCCAAAACTCGGGCCTCAGGCCCGCACCTCGGAACTCGACAAATTTTACAAAACCCGAAAACCCATTCCAATATGAGTTCAATCATACAAAATTTAACAAATTCTGATACCATTTCTTCCCTCAAATCATGATTTTTCATTTTTTGAAAAATTTCTTCAAAAATCAACATTTTCTTCAACCCAAAATGCAATCCAAATGACAAAACAAAGATAAAATCATGGAATATATATAATTCTAGATGAGGAACACTTGCCCACTCGATTAGCTTGAAAATCCCCAAAAATCGCTCCCATAACCAAAGTCCAAATCTCAAAATGTGAAGAAAATGGCTAACCCTCGTTTATAAGAATCTGCCCACATCCGCACCTGCGACCACTTAGCCGCATTTGTGCAACTGTAGGTGCGCGAGTCCAACCGCACTTGCGCTCCTTCTCGCTCCTGCGCCCAAGAAATCCCTTCTGCGTGAACCGCACATGCGCTACAATATTCCTCACCTGCGGCCGCTTTTCGCATCTGCGGTTCCTTATCCGCAGGTGCGGCCACACCAGAACAGCAGCACTAGCTGCATTTTCAAACTTTAAACTTCTCGTTAACCATCTGAAATCATCTCGAGCCTTTCGGGACCTCAACCAATTACACCAATAGGTCACATACCAATATACTAACTTAGTCGAACCTAATCTTCGGAACCCCCAATACAATATCAAAACACCGAATCAACCTCGTATTCAAGCCTAAGAATTTTTAAACTTCCAAAATTCGCTAACGATGCCGAAACCAATCAAACCACGGCCGAATTACCTAAAATTTTGCACACACATCACAAATGACACTACGAGCCTATTCTAACTTCCGGAATTCTATTCCGACCCCTATATCTAATTTTTCCCTGCCGACCGGAAATCGCCAATTATCCAATTTCTCCAATTCAAGCCTAATTCTACCACATACCTCCGAATTCGAATCCGGACGCGCACCCAAGTCCAAAATCACCACACAGATCTGTTGACATCATCCACAACTCATTCTGGATCCGTTCACAAAAAAAAATTCAAATTCCGGTCAAATTCTCACTACTTAAGCTTCCAAAACTATAATCTTTCTTCCAATTTAACTCCGAATCATCCAGTAACCGAATCCAACCATGCACACAGGTCGATATACACAATGTGAAGCTGTTCAAGACCTTATGCCATCGAACGGAGCTTAAATTCTCAAAACGACCGGTCGGGTCGTTACATAAAGGAATGGAGGTGTGTGAATGGAGAAGATGGGAGAGGTGGGTGAACGGAGATGACTTGTCTTTTTCTCTCTTTCTTTCTTCTTTTTTTCTTATTTAGTATTTAATAATAGGACCCAAAAATAACACATGTCAAATAATAAGTAGTCTAGTATATGACGTGTTATACATGTAAGCGCAATTGATATACACGCACTATTGGATGTATTTATTTGTACTCATTTTATCAAGTTCCAGTTTTGAAATGGGAAAATACAATGTTCCTATATCGGCTTTCAAAATCTTTACAAGTCTAAGTGGCCAGGATGCCATTACGCCTTTCCATTATTCTTTTAAAGAAGTCCTATCCCTCAAAATCTCCAAGTCAATTCTCTTTTCACATATAAAACCAGAAACTCTTGCCCAGTTATCCTGGTCAGTAACTCACCGGTAAGGGTGGCAACGGGTGGGTAGGGTGATAAATTATCCGATCCGATTTATATTTAATATGGTCAGTGGATAATATGGATATTCATATTATTGATGACTTCTTGAATATGATCACTTTTGAAAGAATTTCTAATCTCCCAAACTTGAGGAACACCCAATTTATCATTACAAATGATTGATACGAACATGGGTGGATCTAGCCCTTCGATAACGGGTTCATCCAAACGCACTATTTTAAGGGAGAACATAGTATATACTTCATTTAAAACTCATTAAAATTTTAGTAAATACTGAATTTGAACCCATAATTTTAAAAATACGATGAGTTTAGTACTAAGAACCTTGTAGCTAGTATTGACATTTAGTGGTGCCCCTATCGCCTTAAAATCTTGGGTCTGCCTCCAGAGACGGATCCCGAATTTAGATTTTGTGGGTTCAGTTTTTAAGGTTTTAGCATTAAACCTACTTAAAGTTATAGGTTCATAATTACCATTTGTTGCAATTTTACTGAAATTTTTATACATAAAATTTATACTCAGTGACGAAAGTACTGAGTTCAGATGAACCCGACGGGATTTATAGGTTCGTTTATGGGGAACGTGAACCCATGGTATTATCATGAAGCTAGGTAATTTATGTATTTATTTTTTAGAATTGGTCTAATATTATCTGTTGGCATCCATGCTCCACAAAGGTTGAATGATGCACTTGGTTGCATCCTGAGTTATTTACTCAAAGAAATAAGGATCAATTCTCAATTAATAATTTTTTCCCTCTTTTTTTTAGTGGTGCATCCATGTTCTAAAAATTTCTTGATCCTCCTCTGTCCGCCTCTGATAGTATATGTATAATATATGGATAATCGTATATATATACCAGTAGAGAAAATAAAAATAAAATCGAGATGTTATTTGGGTAAAGATCCCAAAAGAATTAGCTATGAAGTGCTAAAACCTATACGTCACTGAAAAAAAATTGAACATACTTGCTCTGTGTTATTTTTGGTATTCCAGAGTTAATTGTTGCGGTTGACGAATACCTGTGACTTTCAACGGTCTAATTAAGAAAAGTAGACTCAAAAGTAAAGTTTAAAGAAATCTTTCTAAAAATAGATGAGCTGTCTATACAATTCGATAACGGTAAAAACTTACTTACATTGGGTATCTATATTAGCATAATTGATACATGAC